>VDFB02169590.1:0-26084 GCA_007258455.2 Sequoia sempervirens | reverse complement strand
ACTTTAGAGATGCCAGTGCGCCACACTGTCATCCAAAGATCATGCTTTCGTCCTTAGGTAGAGAGCTCCCTAAGGCATAGTGTTGAGCTTGAAAACCAAGTTTCCTAGCCCCTACTTGCATTTCGGGTCTTCAAAGTGACTAAGAGGCCTCATAGTCCTCATTACTCTCGCCTTGCATTTCCTAACACTACATCTAGCTTAGGTAAATTAGGGTAGCCTCTCACATCTTGGCCCTCTGTGACCTGGGGTCTTGCACACAGTAGTCCCCCTCTCTTACATTATGGAATCACACATACATTGCCACACTTAGATATCTAATGGAAATATCACCAACAACCAAGGAAGTGGGCCCTACCTTTGCCAGCTATTGAGTGATAAAGCTCACAAACACATAATTATTCCACACTAACTATCATTCATTTGAATTGCAACAATAGATTATGAACAAAATTTTAACACCAATATGTGATTTCTATTATGTCTTCAACACGCACACACACACACACACACACACACACATATATATATATCGCAACTGTCTATACCCATAACAGTCTTGCAGATGAAAGTGAATAAACATTTTGGTTGTTTGTGGCTTACAACCAACAACCATCGAAATATAATAAAAAATAGCTTAAAGTATTTTAATAGTATCTTAAAACAACATAACAACTCAAAACAAATTTGTTAATCTCTGCACAAATATGGCTAAAGTGACAAAATGACTCCAACTGGCCTAGTCTTCTATCCACCGATGCCTTCATGCCCATGTGTCACCCATTCAATCATCCCTGTTATCAAAATCATGAAAACGATTAATAAACAACCAAGGGATTTGATATATTCACGTATTTTTATCTTTCCTAGTATTCTATAAAATATTTTTCAGTTCATTCACGAAAAGTGATAGGAGCAACAAGAAATACTAGGAAAGATGAAAAATGTTAAAGAAAATAATAGGTAAAATAATGGCATATTTTTCACCCATCACATGGTACTTGAAAGACTCAAAGAAGTTCAAGAGTGTGAGAAATAGGTCAAGATTCTATTCAAATTTTGTTGGACTTGGCCTAATACAATTCAAAGACTCAAGGATGCTGAAAACATAATTGAAACCCAAATCAAGTTTGCATCTAGCACCTTTGATCCTGCTCTTGATTTTTATGATCAGACTTGGTACGGTTTGAAAAAACTGCATGAATAATACCTTTCATCACATAAAGAGATAGGAGAGATTATTGAATAGTATGGGGTGCTCAAAGACCTAATCAAGATTAAGTGTACACATGTAGATACTATGTTCTTTCTTTGGCTGATAGAACTTTGAAATCTAATGTTACTCTCAAAACTGTGGTTGAAGGAAAAGATATCTTAATTGATCTCAACTATTTGTTTAGAGCTTTTTTTTTCCTTTTCCATTGATGTCAAAGGGGGATAGAAAGAGAGAGAGGTATCATGTGAAAACAAAGAGAAGATCAAATATGAAAAGTTTTGTGAATAGTAGTTGGGAGAAAATTGAAACTTTGGGAAGAAGTATTTTGATGTTTCCTTTTCTTGATGCTTTTGACATTGTCTGTTGCCATCAATGACAAAGGGGGAGATTGTTGGAAATAGAAAGGTTGTCATTGATGTCAACAAATAATGGAATTTGGATAATTACCACAATGGAATTTTGATGTTTGTCAGTATTCAATAGCTTTGGTAATGGAAGTCTGTTGATCTGGTATTTTGATCACGATTATCTTGTTTTGTAAGATTTACTCAAATTTTGATAATCTCCTATCTTGACATTAGTTGCATCCACTGACAAAGTTTCACTTGAGAAGGTTATATGGTTGGAAAGTTATAGTTACCAGTAGCTTGGGAAATAGTTTCATGCTTATACAGTGGCCCTGTATGTTAGTTTTTTGGTCTGGATTCTATCGAGCATAAAAAGATATCACTACAAGAATTTATACACAGATTTGAAACTACAAGATGCATTCTACATTGGAGTTTCAGAATGATATATGAAGGCATTTGAAAGATATGAATGGTAGTATTCTGCTCTAAAGACTACAATGAGTTTCTATACAGTACACTGATGTGGGAGATTCCACATTTTCTCATATTTGATTATCATGCTATGCAGTGTTGAAGACAAGTAGTTTGGTGTTGTTTAAAGGAGAATTCAATGTGTTAGCAAGTTTTTTTGTTGCGCGTTTGATGGATTGCATATATGTTTGGAGTTTTGATCTAACTCTGGCTAACCTAATGTTGAGAAGTTTCAATATGTGCTATGAATGATAAAGGGAACTATCTTAGATCCATGTCAACTATTTATATGTGAAGATGAATGTGTTTTGACGATAATGCCAACAAAGTTGGTTTTTTATTCGCAATAGGGTTTCTCTATTTAGGATGACCTAATTAGTGAGAATGAATAAGCATGGATATATATTTATGTATGTAAGACACTTTTGAAGAGGAGGAGTCAATGAAGAAAAGGCAAGAGATAGATGAAGAAAAAGAAGAGAGTGTGTGTGTGATGTATATGTGTGAAATTGTATAGATGAGCAAACAGATGTGTTGTATAAAGAAAGGTTATTCATATATTGTGCTTCACCAGAACTGAACTCTAGCATAAGGAAGGTGCATTCTATCTCAGTTCATCACTTGGTAGTGAGCCATTCTCTATTTTAAAAATTCCTTTAGGCTGTGAGCCTTTAAAGACAATGTGTCCTGACAGTGAGTCATTGTAATTTTTTTATATCTAGATATATTATATTGTGAGCTAACACTCATTGTGGTTTTTCCCATTTGGGTTTTCCACATAAAAATATTGGTGTTCATGTGTGTTGATGCATTGTCTTAATTCCATGTTTTCTCTTGTTATTCCAGTTAGATCAGTGATATTGTTTGGATGGATTTTATGTGAATGGTTTAATGGAATACTGATTCACACACCCCCCTCCCCCCTGCCTCTCAGTATTTCGGGTGTTCAACACCTTTTACATAAGATGAGCCATGCATTGATGATATAAATCCATTAACTTCTTGTTTCATTGTGTAGTACCAAAATAAATGCACAACCAAAAGGCTTTCTTCAAGGCAGTCAAGCTTTATCAAAAAAATTGTTGGTAATACAAATATCTTTTGATTTTAGTAGGAAAGTTTCATTTTGCTAAACACAAGCTTCTAATTTCCTATAGTTAATACCTTTTACTTAAGATAAGCTAAGTGTTGTTTATATAAATCCACTTACTTCTTGTTTCATTGTGTAGAAAAAAATAAATGAACAATCAAAAGGATTTTTCCAAGCTCATTTCATACAAGCACAACAAATCATCAACTACAAAATTCAAAACAAAAGTTGTTATAAATATTTCCTTCAATTTGCTATAAAAAATATGTAACACAAATATTTTTTAATTAAACAGACAAGATTCTATATATTTCAAAATTGTGTTACAAAATTATATATAGTAATTATACACTTCATTAACATGTTAACCTACATAATCATTACTCTCCCACCTGGTGCTAGTCATTAAAACAGAAAGTGGTAAATTTGAATGGACAACTACCACTACAAAACCATTTAAATAGATTGTAATCAAAATATTACAAACTTTATATTTAATTTTAATTCATTCTAACTATGGCAACTCATCTAACCGTGCGTAAGAAAGCAGCCCGCCATAGTCTTTACGGGTAGATGGAGATGCTGCATCTACTCCATCTATCACTCCGCACGCGAATCCTGCTAGCTTAATTGCAGCATATACCTTATCTTCTCTGAGTTCTGCAGCGCATTTCCTCGAACGGTTGACGAGAATCTTGGGCGACTCTCTGACGCAGCTAGCAATTAGATCGATAACCATGTTGATTAGATAAATCTGCAACTCCTCTATATCGCGAGTTAAACGACGGTCTTGGATTGTTTTGCATATCTTGTACATGGCATGAGGTTCTGCTGCGATAGACCAGTCTGTGTCAACGGCTTGTGAGTTGGAAGCTTCCAGCAGTCTACACCTTTTAAGTTTGCTCTTTGCTTCCTTGAGCAAATTTTCAATGGCTTTAGCAGCTGTCGACCACTTTCTGAAATTGGCGCGCACACATTTGAATCCACTAACAGAGCCAGTTCTCAACATGAAAGCTTCCAAATTGGATATGTTGAAGATATCTATAGAGACTCCCACGTTATCGGGGCAGTCGAGAAAATCCATCAGCTCGTCTGATTCCTTAAAAGCTGTACCAAAATCCTCCTTTAACTCACACATAGACTGCCGCCGGTCTTCAGAGACGAAGTCATCCAGAAGACGCACCATACGTAGCAAGTAGAAGGATGTAATCCCCTGGAAGGAACCCTTAAGCAAGGGAAAATACCTTTTCACACTCTCCAATGGCTCGAGTAATTCATTCACATCTTGGCTTAATTGAATATTTCGAGCAGGCCTGCTTTGAATTACGTTCTGGAATGCTTTGCAATTCCTGCCGTTGTCATAAACCTGGTCTGTACATTGCTTTAAATGATTGTAAGAGCTTGTATTTGCTATCCATAAAAACTCTGCGTTATCGTCCGGCATGCACACCCGCTCCAAAGCTTCCCTGTATGTGCGAAATTCTTCAGCCGTCGAATAAGACAATTCTGTCAACCTTAAAACCAGGAAGCCTAAGCCGCCCACGAGAAAGCCTAGAAACATTATCATGGGAAAGCACAAAATCATCATCACCAACGCTCCCAACACTCCTACTAAACTTATGCAGAAAAGCAGTGAGAACAACAAAACTAACAAGCTAAACTCTTGGCTGCTTTCACCATTTTCATATGTGAAACAAATAATGTAGACTGGTACCGCCAGCCCGAAAAAATATCTGCATGTGACGTCATTATACGCATAAACCAGTCTTGGAAAGACTCTGGCTCTGGCTCTATCTCTGGCTCAGAATGGGCGCTGGCTCTGGCTCTGGCTCTACTTCTGGCTCTTTTCTTTGCGTAAATGTTCCATCCTTGAGTAATCAACCATCTATAGGATATAACAAACCATCCTAGAATAATGAAAATACACTGAATAATAAACAATGGGAATGGTCCGTGCAATTGAGATCTCAGATATATAACTTTCACTCCTATGAACACAACGTTAAATGTTACCAAATATAGCACTTCACCACTGAAAACTGACCTATTTAACACATATTCGGGCTGGGAAACACGTGCTACAATCCATGATTTAAGCATCTCAGATTGATAGGTGTCCCAGGTCTCACTATTATTCTCAGGACTCTCAAGGGTTAAAGGAATCCTGCTGCCCAGATTGTCACGGATGAATCGACCACGGATGATTGCCCAGCCTATAAGCCACGAAAATAATAAAACTGATTCTAACATAACAAAACCTGATACAATTAACCAAATCCCACTTTGGCCCTTAACTGCTTTTTCCTTCTCACTAACACGAGACTCAAGGGCGACAGACAGTTCAATGGCGACATGAGTGGACAAACTAGTAAACAAGGCAGCTATATTGGCCCAAAATCCATGAGTAGAGGCTAAATTGGGCACTAAATACCCTACAAATACAAAGAGGACAAGTCTTGAAGTATCGATTGACAGTTGGTTAGAAACCAATACTTCCAACTGCTGATCTTTGTGTGTACTTCCAATCCTCACATTTTGCACATCTAAGTATCCAACCAATTGGAGGCAGAGAGCATAGATAACGACGGCACATCCAGGAAGCCATATAGCCCCTCTACTGCATGCCATACAAATATCGATGCTTATGCACATTGCCAGGACCACTACGCCTACACACAGCAGGACCTCCTCACTTACGATGTGTGCCATGGCCTCTCACACCTTAAAACAGACACAAATGATTTCCAAGGCTATTCTTCTAGCTCACATTGCTTTATACCCACCCGGTTCTTCCCATATTTATATAGTTAAAAATATCCTTGAGCTGAACCATATATCAAACTTGAAATTATTCTTTTTCCTATCATAGTTTAAGTTTATTCTATTCCTCAAGTAAAATACGGTTTCCCAAATTTTCCCGTACAATTCCTCCCGGCAAAGGCAGATATCCAAATAAGCTAGGAAATAAAGTTGGATAATGCAGGTAAACGAGAAATCGGAGTTAAAATTATTCCTATAATTTTTTCATCGATATTAGATCTTATTCTATTCTAAAGTAAAATAGTTTTCCTATACTAGTCCAATCAAATCTAAAGGTTATTATATTCTAAAGTTCATTTACGTACACATTCAAGTAAACGCTAATAATCAAGGAAACACTAATAACCTTAAGTAATCGCTCCGGATCCATTCGATTGGAATAACCCCCTGCAGGCTGTGCAGGCATCGAGTGGCACCTCTATAGCCATATTTGTTTAAATCAAGAGTACAGATTGCGAAGATTACTCAAAAAGATGTTTAGGAAGAACAGATAAATTGAAAAGTTTAAGAGCGATTCCAAAAGAGAACTGCTAATATAGCTGAAACTTTGGTAGGGACCGGTGTGACTGATTGAGAAGTTAAATGGGAGTGAAATCAAGTGGAATGCGATTCTACAGCAACTAAGGCTAGAAGCTTGTCTTCTTTTCCAACCGACAGATCGGCTCAAATAAAATAAGGTGTCGTGATTTTCCTGTTAAAGTTAAAGTTTATTCTAATCCCGAAGGTGGCCCTCACTTAATTATGTTGAAAAGTCGCTTCAGCATTCATTCACATGTTAAGCTTTACAAGAATGTGTGGTTATATTTACAGTCTGCCGATTAGCTTGAAACTTAACAGCTATTTCACCAGACGTAACAAAAGATCCCGCCATTAACCGCTGTCATCTGATCACTTCGCAGACCATTGTCATCGGGGGCTTTTGTTTGAAACATTTAATTATTCGCAGTTCGCATCAGTAATATTAATATTTCATCTGAAGTTTCCTCTCTGTCAGCAAGAAATAGTTTACAAGCACGCACCCATTCTTTTAAGAAGGATTCGTGTTTCAATGAGTTAGAGTTTTTTATGGTTCCGATCAAAGTTGCATATATCAAATTGTTGACATAATGTAGTCGAGCAAAGTTAACAACTAAACATTGAAGAAATTATTTGACATTAAAGCAAAACATTTTGATTTTGTACTTTATAAGCTGGTTTGCTGGCTCAAAGAGTAAATAGTTTACTCATAGGTGTTGTTGGTTCCACATGTTACTGATCTCACATGTGTGGCCTGAGCGAAAACAAAGGAGAAAGGAGAGTATATGGATAAGAAGTGGAGGCTGAAGTGTTGAAAATCGCAAGCACAAATATTGAAAAATCGAATAATTACCTCACCCTATCATATATTTTTTTACAGGATATTAATCTCAATTAATTACATATTAAAATGAACATTTTGTCACTAAGGTGGCTTTATTACAGAATATAAACTTTTCATTTTCTAGATATTATTAAAAAAAATAGAAATAATAAAATTGTTTGGAAGTTAACTATACTAGTCTAACAGTAAATTCATGGATGTGTTTCAACCAAATCTCCTTGCTCATCAAGAACACCTCAAATTGCTCGTGTCTAGGTAGATGTTCTAGATTACCACCAAATCACCTTAGAACATCTCAAATTGCTCATGCCTAAGAAAATATCCTAGATTACCACCAAATCATCTTAGATCACCTCAAACTGCATGTGTTAACGAAAATGTCTTAGCTAACCATCAAATCTCTTTTGAACACCCAAAATTGCTCATGTCTAAACATATGTCCTAGTTGTTCAAAAATACATGTGAATCAAGAAACACTCAGTTAATCACAAGTGCACTATGCAATACTACACTTACAAATAGAGATGAACTCAACTATCCATAAAACATAAAACTACCAAGTCCCCTTGCTCCATGAAAACACACAAAAAAAGAACTAGTATTTCTCATGCAAAGTGACATCTCTAAGCAAGAAGCTAGCTTGAGATAGATAATATTCTTTCATTGAGCCTTCTCTATGACCTCCTTAAGCTTTAGTAGCTTGATGTAGTAATAATGCCTTGAAGAATTTTTCATGCGTATTATGGATAGTCCTGATAATACAAACATTATTTGATAAATATGTCATCATAATTAAAATCAAGAAATAATGTATTTGATTCAACCAATAACACATTCTTATAAATTTAAAGCCATTCAACCTTATGATACATGCATTCAAAACTAAACTCTTTCTCCCCTTGTATGTCCAATTACACAAACAAAAAAATCCTTACAAAAAAATTATCTTCCAAAATATAATAATTTCAAGTGTGACCAAAGATATGATATATTATTTCTAATGACTACACAAGTAACCATCAACCAACTACTCTTTTTAACAAAAAAACTTTTGAATTATGTGATGATTCTTTAAATCTCTAATGTATAGTGGAATTATCTCTTTAGGAGCCAATAATAACAAAAAAAAGGGTAATGACAACAACACCCATAGAAAAATTGTTGGATCTATTTACAAACCTCTTTACCACCTACTTATATTGCAAAGATGACACTCGTAGAGTAAAATCTCCAAGTTCAATGAAGGAAGATACAGTAGTGTATCAAAAAGAGAATAAAAATCATGATTTTTATTTTTTTAAATGTCTCTTTTACATAATTTTGCAACTTGGAAATGAGATATCCATCAAGAATGTTTTAACAAAAACAACCTATAAAAGCTTCCACATATTTAGCAAAGAATTGGTAGAGAATAAGGAAGAAGAAAAATTAAAACTAACTCCTCAAGAAGCCATGAAATGAGCTACATCACTAGAATAGTTACTTCCTAGGAATAAATTTGATTATAAGGAAACTCCTAGTCATGAAGAGAAGAAGGGCTCTCCTATTGCAAAAAAGAAGATGATATTATAAATGAGCTCAAAAGAAAGAGATTGTTGAAATGGTGACTGAATAAATATATAAGATGCATATTACTCCATTGTTGAACAACAATAAAGAACAATACATAATATTTTATTGAATTGAGATTCATAATTTAAATTATTTTTCACATTACATTGCAATGACTTTTTAAAGCCTTATTTTCTCATGAACCACTAATCTAATATATAAGATGCATATTCCTCTTGCCTCTAATTCCTCTAACCTCCAATTTTATCGTGCTTAGATTTTATTAGCCAGATGTAATAGTATAATCTTTTAAAACTTTGTAAAGTGTACTATGAATAGCCCTAAGAGCATAATCATTTGACAATATAATGTAACTAAGCATAATCAAATTTAAAATATTAAATTCAATCTTTAAAGGTGCACTTTATTTATCTAAAAATTCCTTATATCTCTAAAAAATAAACCCCACAAACTATCTCCAAAAAAATAGGTTTACATTATTAAGCCTTCAAACTAGTGAAATAATAAACATATTTTCTTTGATTTTTTGATCTCTTCCAAATATTTTCTTCATGTTCCATTTCACTTGACTAACCTGCAAGAACAGAATTATTTTCTAATAAAAAACTAACCTACAAGAACATAACTTCCCAACTAACTATTAACTAACCTATAATTTAACATTTACATAATTTATTTATTATTTAGTCTAAATGTAATATTCCAACATTCCCCCCTTGTTACAACAATTAAAAATAAAGGATGGAACATTGCAAGAGTTGATCACATCAACTATTTTGGAGACTCTGATGAAGCACCTCCACCAATTCTCCTTGCTCACTCAAGAAACACCAAACTAACTCCATCAACGGATCTCTTAATTATAGAATCTAGAAATCCTTACACAATATGAGATAACATAAAGAATCATCATCCTCCTTGCACAATGAAAGAACAAAATTCCTCTAAAATTCCATATCTCCTTTGAGTGTGTCAAAATCCATCTTCTAGTTTTGCAAATGAGAGAAAAACCTAAGAGTTCACATCTCATTTGAGTGTGTCGATATTCCTCCTTGTGTATTGTAGAAACTAATCCCTCCTCTATTGTATAATAAAACCTCAACCAAAAGTGAACACACCAACTGCACCCAAGAGATATGTCAAGAAAATCCAAGAACCCCTTTGCTCCTTGAAGGGACACAAATATAATGTGGTGCTTCTAATGCAATGGATCATCTATGATTGAGAAGATAGCTTGAGATGATAAAATTCCTCTTGCCTCTATTTTCGCTAACCTCTTATTTTATTGTGCTTTGTTTTTACTAGCCAAATGCATCATTATAATCTTTGAAAACTTTGTCTAGTTTACTATGAATAACCCTAAAAGAATAATAATTTGATAGTATAATGTAATTGAACATAATTAAATTTGAAATATCATTTGATTATATCATGTCACTAGGTGGACATATATCATTATGGCTCCCTTATGTATCCAAGATGGTTAGTGATCTATCACAAATAGTGACATAATAATGATTTGCTACTATATATATATATATATATATATATATATATATATATATGCAAAAGTATATTTGCATATATCTATTGATTATGCATCTATCCCTATTGATTCTAGATAGGGGTGGAAGTTTATAGGAAAATTTCAATATCAGCTAGTAAATGACTCATGAATTGTAAATAAGAGGGCATTAATTGGTCTAACCCTTTTGGTACTTAGAAATTATTATAAAGTGGGCACCAACCTCATAAATGAATGACATTTTTTAGATTATAGTAATATATTATAGGTGAGGTCGATCAATTTTCATTAGATAGATGAGTAGATAAATATTATGATCATGTACCAATATTCTATTTCCAAGATTGCATAATCTACTTATGATTATTTCATCCATCATGTAGCACATATAACTAGAAATTATGAGTTGTATAGGTTAAGAAAATATCTCACCTATAATTTATTAGATACCTTTTAGTTTATCAACTCAAAGCATGAGATACCTCTCATTTTTATGTTAAGACATATTAAGTACCATTTTGATTAAAAAATGGCCCATAGTTAGGTTGCACATTTCATAGGGGGATGTAAAGCTACTCTCAATATTTTAGTTTCACATGCTCAAGAGGGTGATTATACAACAACAAAAAATTCTTCAAGTTAATTTTATTACACATTTTACACCAAGATAATTTTAATGGACTTCTATATGAGGATATTGCATTATTTCTAGTGTTGGGATTAGCTAGTATCACCATGATCCTTGATTCCTTTGGCCTTGGTTAGATTGGGAGGATCATGGGTGTTGCAAATCAAACTTTCTAGTTTCCCAATGATTAGGTATATTTCAATTCATAATTCATAATTTTATATCTTATAATGTTTAATTGGTAGTTTTTTATATGTACAATTTATAGCTTCTACATAGCATGAAATAGATCAGGAACCCTAGCATTTGATCAATCCTACATCAAGTGACCTAGATTATAGGTATCACTTTACAACCAAGTTTTGGATATTTGTGGTTTAATGCTAATCTAGTGCATCATCTCAAGGTATAAATTAGGTCAAATATAGTAGACTACATAAATTTACTTTTCTATAAAAAATTAAAAACATAATAAAAATCTATAGCACTTTCTAATATAGAAAAAAAATTAAAAAATGCATACATACTTTGGTATTATCTCATTATTTTCTTCAAAGTGATATTGAGTGTCCTCTACATGATGAATGTGAATATTAAGTAAAGGTCTTATATTATATAAAAGTTTATAGTAGGGCATGTGCAAAACTATGGGAGCCAAAAAAGGCCACCCCACTTTCTGGCCCCCATGTTATGCCTCATTTAAGTAATAAAAACCAAGAACACATTTTTTTTGTATTTTTTTCAAATCATAGCCTCAAAACTATTCCAAGTGCGCTCATGTTGTTGCATACTTGAATTTGCACCCAAATATTTGCTAAATCATGACCAAAATGCTATGAAGATACTAAGGAGGCCAAGGAAGTAAGTTTTTTTAGCTTTTTAGTATCAAATTTGGATTAAACAGGTAGATCAAGAATTAGTTTTTTTAATTATTTTCTTTAATTTTTAGTAGTTGATAATTCACCCCCAAAAGTTTAAAATTCCAATTCATCTCTTCATGAAAACCCTCCTCAAGAACAACCATAGCAAACAACTCCTAAAATTCCTCGTCATATCCTTGAGGAACACAACAAAAAATATTAGGGAAAATTGAAAATAATAGAAAATAACTTGAGTTAATTGCAAGGTTGAAAGATCATGTAGGAACAAACTCCCATAAAACCATCGTTAATCAATCATTAAAATCCATTGTGTCTTATGTAGAATTAGTTAGTGGGAAATAAATAGTTGGTCTAACAAGAGTGAACAAAAAACACAATTTTATGCAGACATATTATTATATAAACAAGTTAAAGAAAAAAATTGAAAATTTACTTTTTTGCACTCATCACCAACCCACAAACCAATCAAACCTTATAGATACATGAAAGAGATTCCCTATCCATTGGTGCTACCACCAAGGGATAAATAATAATTTTTGGGATAGGTGGCAGATGGTTTTTGACCATCCTCCATGCAATAACAATGAGGTACCACAAAAAAAATTGAGGAAACTCATTGTGAGTTTTTCCTCAATTAGATCTCAAATTACTTTGACATGTGGGACTTCTAGGTTAGTGGTGGGGGATCCACATATGATAGAGTGGTGATACAATGTGACCCAAACCTAGAGCATTGAGACCACTAGCTACACTAGAGTATGAGCATGCGACTATCCCTTTTGTTGTGAAGGAGGTTGTTGAGGTGAAGACCCAAGATTAAATTATCTCACTCACTCAAACCCTTATATAACATACTAGGCCTCTAGTACAAGGTGATGCAGCTGAGTCTTCTAGATGTCAAGTTCCACCTCATATATGCTAGTCTTTTGGGTCTCTTTGTGTTTATGATTCTGAGGATAGTTAGGATGCATGTTTCTAGGATATATCTATAATGAATTAGATGGTCATAACAAAATATCTATTGAGAGATACATTCAACTTTGATTGATAGTTATGTAAATTTCAACAAGTTATTTTAATTCAATTTACTAAATTTTATTTGAGATTTAAGATTAACTAAATTAGTAGAATTATTATAATGAAATTTCAAGGTCAATGTTCACCCTACTTGTAGTGGCCCTCCACATCCCTATTATATGATGGTGTCAAGTGCAGAGGTTTGTAATCAGTAAAGAATTATAAATATCACATGTGAGTAGTTGAACCTTATATGAATGGTATTCTTATAAATTACTTTAGATGTTCAATGGGTTAATACTAGGCCTTCAACATCAACACCTGGCAGTCAAGGTGCTTGTCAAACTTTCACTTCGGTAATTTAATAGAGAATTTTTAATTTTAGTATAAAAATTTATAAAATAACGTTAGGTAGTATTATTAATTGAATAATGCTTTTCTTTTTTTTTAGATGATGTGAATAGATACTCTGATCGATATGTATAAGACAATGGAGCATGGTGATACTATAGTAGTAGCAAAATTGATGACTTTGAGAGATGTCTGAGGTATATTAGTAAACTTCACATTACATTTGTTGTTTTATTTTTCTATTAATGAAAAATAAAATAATACTCATTTTTAGTTTAATTTCTATAAAGATATTTTCCACAGGGCTTCACAACTCTAGACCATGAGCATGACCCTAATATAGATGAATATAGTGATTATTTTTATGTGATAAGTGATCATTTTGTTATATTTCATTCTATAATTTTCAATTTATATATATTCATGTCTAAACTTTATATTGTATTAGGTGGAGATCCAAGAAAATTTATATAAGAGGTTGAGTGAATGAGTTTGAAGGAGGCCACCATCATATGCATCTTCATCCTCTTTATAGTCAAAGGTATTTCATGATCTCTTTCCTTCCCCTAGAGGGAAATGACTATATTAGGGTCCTTTTTTGTATGTCTATATATCATTTTTGAACATATATTTTGCATTACATATATGCGACATTGTATGTACATTGGTATTAGTGTAAGCCTATATGAATTTCTTGTGTATGTGTTATACTTTTGGGTATGTGCAGGATCATGATGGGCCAAAAAGTGGCAATATGATGGGTATTTGTAGGGTATGTCGCTGGCAACTTTGTTTTTACCCAAAATTGATGAAATAAAAAGGGTTTTTAAAGGAGATTCTCAGCTTTCCACCAATATAAATTATTCTTTACTTGAATTTAATAAATAATTATTATTCATTTTCTATTTGAATTACAACTAGTAAGTGTTGATTGATAGGCTGATTGAAATTTTTTTATAACTTTCAAACGGTATCACATTTTTTTATTCCAAAACATGCATCACATTCTATACTTCACATACTATAGGATTAAAAAAGAAAAATTGAATTTCATGAAGTTTTGACCAAGTTAAGGTGGTTAGACATACAAGTTTTTATATTTTTTAAAAGTTGTAATAAAAAATTTTGAATTAATTATTTACTTGGAAAAAAGTTACCATAAAATATGCATCACATCCGGACATGAGTCATCTACTTATGTCTAAAATATTTAAAAAAAATATTATCGTTTTATTGTGGTTAGGGTGGTCAGACATAAACCCACTTCTTATTTTTTCCTTGAAATTTAAGTACTGCTGCATTGAAATTTCAAATTTTCACCAAATTTAAAAATAAAATAAAAATAAACCTAGTAGTTTAGAAACTACATTCAATTTTCTATATATTATATTCTTACATATTTTTGAAATAATATAGATAACTTATTCAAATTTTCACGTCAAGTTTCGTAACTCTGATTTTTCTGCATTTTTTGCCACTTAAAGGCTTATTTTTTCCATGATGATCCTACACATACCCTTTCATCAACATATAATATTGTATGCCCATATGGATTTTTGGTTATTACAAATATTTTTTTACCAATGGTTTTCATATTTGTATTATGAATTATTAATTTAATAAATTAATGAGATGATGCAACTATAAATTTTTAATGCTATCCATATTTTCACTGTGGCTGTGTAGAACTATCCTTTGGTTCATGGGATTTTCAAGATACTAGATGACTATTCTCTTGTTCTTCATGTCATTGTCCTCTTCTTGTTTGAGGATTTTATACTATCATTTCCCACTTGAATTGTCATTCTTTCACTAGAGTTTTAGGAGCTCTCTAAACAATGGCTTGTATGTCCATGGGTGCATTTCCTTCTTGAATGCTAAGGTCACTATGAAGACTATTGTCACTTTCATCAAAATAGTATCTTTTAAAGCCAAATGTCCTTCATTTCTTTCAATCATTTTCAAATAATTGTGCAATCAACTTCTGATCTTTTGTTATGACCATGTCTCTTGTTTCTTGAAGGAATATCATACCCTTTTAGGAACTTTTCTATTCACTAACTCCAATAATGATTTCATATATGCATTTGGATTCATCTTATACGCATATTAGTCTCTCACAGGAAACCATTGTCTTTGATAGCATTATATTTTCCCATTAATAACATAACAACTATGTCATGCCTTTTGTGAATTCAATTGTTTATTATTAACTTTTTTACTATCATTTTCCAAGGATTCATTATCACTTGAAAAATTTTCACACACTCATCATCATCTACCTTCTATGATGGATTTCCTCTCATGTTTAATGATCTAGGAGCATGTACTATCCATGATAGTGTTGCTTGGTTTTTTTTCATCAGCCCTACAACTCATGATTGTGTCTTATTTGTGTAAAACCCTTATGTCTATTATCACCATGGCTATCATCACAAAAGATTTCCATTCCTCAAGATTGCTTCAATACTTTATGCCAAGTGCTATGTTCACTATCTTTGTTACTTATCCCTTAGGATCCTTTCTTCTTCTTGGACTACTACCATTTGGACTGTAGTCTTTTATTTCCTTGAAATCTTGATTTCTTTTTTCATTCTTGAAATTATCCTCTCAATTTTGGGGTTGAATCAAGGATGTATTTTCCATACCATTCTAATAGCCACTATCATGGGATATACATTGTTCATGAGTGACAAAATTTATCATCTTCTACATCATTTTATTTATTGTGTTATGTGAAATGATCCCAATGTCATATGAACAATTTCTTTTTGCTTCTTGGATTGTAATTGTTCATATGATTGTCTTCTACCCCACGTTCTAGGTCCATGTACATTATAGGGTCCTTGGTGGAAAAACAAGTATAAACTACTTTCTTTTAGGGACTACCAATCTCTTACATGAAGTCATTTGTTTAGATATTACTTAATTACCCTTGATTTGGACATTCATGACTTCTCCTTTGAGGAATTTATCATATTCATGTTTAGCAAACTTTATTCCATTCTCTTATTTTGAAACTATCACATGTAGTTAGTACCCATTACCATTTTCATCTCTATCCATTTTTAGAAAATTGTGTGCATTTGCATGGTTGAAGGTAAATGATCTCTAAGGATAAAAAAAAATATATAGACATTCATTCTCTCATTGAAGGTTCCTTTGCATGTGAAACTGTCATGCAACCATATTTTAAAGGCATTAAAATTAGAAATATAGTATGGAAACTGAATGTAGAGGTTTTAGAATGAGCATAAAACTCTTAGATACCTCCATCAAAATTTGAAGATAGCCCTAGCCACCATGAAGGACTACAAAATTTCATACAAAGAGACCTATAATGACCAAAAACCCTAAATTTGACCTATTATTTTTTAACTAAAACTCTCCTAAAAAACAAACACCCTGTTTAACTCATGCACATGGACCTTCAAGGGTTAGTAATTGAAGATAGTAGTGTTCCAAGTAAGAAATTATCCTAGTCTAATTTAGCTCAAAAGGATCATGATGCTTGGGTGAGAAAATGAGTTATCTAATAATAGTAATCCACCCATCCCAATGTATTATAATTATAGATTTAGCTTGCGAGATGGAGAACATAAAAAGTCTCTCTCGACAAATTTTACTAAACACAATCGACACTGTTTACAACATTTAAAACATTGTCACCATGGTGAAACCAATTGGATATATGGAAAATTAAGACATTTTATTGTGGATGGACCGTACATGATATTTTATCTTTATACAAAATATTTGTAGGTTCCACAATTTCAAGGAAATAACCCATCAAAATTTGGTACTTTGGGATCTTAAGAGAAAGCACAAAAACAATGTAGTATAGAATGACCAGGCATGCTAGGGTGAAAAATATGACCTCTCCTACTATAAAACTACCCACATGGATGTTTCCAAACTATCAATTTGACCTTCTAATGCATAGAACAAATATTATGCTACCTTGCAACTTTCTCTTTAATGCATTTGACACTTGATATGTTTGAAAACTTGTTGCCATGACAAAAAGATTGGATATTTTAAAAAATAGAATTTTATTATGAAGGGACCCTATCTGACATTATACCTTTAGATGGAATATTTTTATGTGCCACAGATTTTGAGAAATAACTTGTCAAAATTTTCCACTTTTTGTCACTTAGGGCTCTTAAGAGAAAGCGGTTTTACACTATAGTCTAGAATGATTGGAAAATATGGGGTGTGAAATAGGAACCTACCTAGCATAAAAATATCCACACAAATATATCAACATTGTTAGTTTGGCCCCACAACTGATGAACTTTTTTTCTACCTTGCAACTTTTTATTCAATGCATTTGAAGTTTTTTGCAATGTATGAAAACTTGTCATCACATCCATATGGATTGGATTTTTAAAAATTTGAAAGATTTTATTCTAGGACCTTACATGACATTGTACCTTTAGATAGAAAATTTTTAGTTGTCATGGTTTTTGAGAAACAACCCATTGAATTCTACCACTTTTTGACACCTAGGATCTTAAGAGAAAGTGTGACAAAATGTAGTCTAGAATAATTGGGAAATATTGGGTGAAAAGTGGTACCTTTCCTAGCATAAATCCACCCACTTGGATGCGTCACATTATTTTTTTGACTCCACAATGCACAAAACAAAAATTATGCTACTCTGATATTTTTTCTTCAATGCATTTCACACTTTTTGCAACATCTAAAAACTTGTCGCTATAGCCAAATAGAATGAATTTTTAAAATTATGAGATACATTATTGTGGAGGGTCCCTAACTAACCCTACACTATTATAAAAAAAAAATTGGGTGCCACTATTTATGAGAAATAGCCTGTCAAAGTTTTCCATTTTTTGACAGTTGGAGCTCTTAAGAGAAAGCAACAACACAATGCAGTATGGAATGATTGGGAAAGTTGGAGTGAAAATATGACCTTTTCTAGCATAAACCCACCCACTGAAATGTGTTGGCACTATCAATTTATCCCCATGATACACGAAATATAAAATTTGGATTTTGACAAGATTTTACTAAGCATAATTGATGTTTCTTGCAACATTTAAAAAATTCTAGGAAATTGGATTAGAGATTTTAAAAACTAAGAGTGATTATTATGGAGGACCTTATGTGACATTTTACCTTAAGTTATAATATTTTTGGTGCCATAATTTCCTAGAAATCTAGCTCGTTAAAGTTTTCCACTTTTTGGCAGTTAGGGCTCTTAAGAGAAAGCATCAACACAATGTATACTACAATGTTTGGGAAAGTTGGGGTGTGAAATTTTGGAGTAATTAGGATATCAATTGATCATTATTTAATCATTAATTGATTATTAATTCCCTTATTACTTTATTCACTTAAATTAAACTTAGTAGTTCTTTTTTATTATGAGATTGGGTTAATTATATGTTAAGTTGTCTCATTGCATAAGATTAAGACAATTGTCACAATCTAATGCAATCCTCATCTACGGTTTTATTTTTCATGCTTTTGTAAGCATGTACATTCATTGTAATCATTAATCCATGTAAAATAATTCTATTCAATTCAATATTATTGTAGGTTAATCTCAATATTAGATGCTTGTGTGATACTCGTGTGGATTCAATCTTGTGTCTCTTGATTGCATAGAAAATTAGTTGCTTTAATCTCTTGTTTTTATAGGAATTTTAGTTGTAGAGGATCACTTAGAGTTGTTGGGTTTTGTTGCAAAGGAAACTAGCGCTGCACCAAAAGATTGACCTATTAATGCCCAATACAACCATTAGATTTATACAAGATCCAAGGTCCATAAGAGGTGGTTAAACCATGTCACGAAGCCCAAGCACCACACTAGCCCATGCTAAGAAGACCAAGGGTGACATCATGAAACAATCCCCCTCTCCAGCACAAGTGAGGGGTTCAAACCTGTGACCTCATCTCTAATACCAATTATTGCAAAGGTGTTTGCCTTTGCTCCAAAAGAATGACCTGTTAATGCTTGATATAACTATTGGATTTATACAAGATCCAAGATCTATAGGAGGTAGTTAAACCATGTCACAAAGCCCAATCACCATTCTATCCCATGCCTAGGAGACCAAGGGTGACTCCTTGCAACCGTTTCATTATCAAATCTAACATGGTATCAGAGCACTAGATCTATGACTTCCTATCCAAATTCTAAGAGATTCAAGATTGAGGGAAAATTTGGCTCATCCTGAGGTGAAATAGGCATCACTATTGCATCCAAAATGGACACAAATACATGGAATGCCTATCATTTGGTCAAATTTGGTGAAGTTGAAAAAAAGGAAAAATATTTTTAGTAGCCAAAGGTACACACAAGAATCTATATGGTTGTACGGTCCCACACATGATCCTAAATCACCATTAATTTTCTGATGCAAGTATGAGGGTTTTAAAAATAATTATCTTAAAAAAAAATTAGAGAATCAAAAATAAAATAAAAAAGGTATTTTTTCAGGTATCAAGTACTCTACTTGCATTGTGCAAGCATTTAACACCAATTTGCTACATGGTCAATGATAGGCCCCAAAGGCTTTATTGGTGCCCACCAATAATGAGCCCGCCACATCCATGGTAGCCCCATCCCTTGTGAATTGGTTAACTTCTAGTGATTTCAATTAACCCACTAATGACAAAGAAAACCCTAGCCACAAAACTCAAACCCAATAGCATCTCTAATGACCCAGTGAAATATTTTGCTAACTGCATATTCCAATGGAAAGAAGCATATACCAACACCTGCACAATTTTTAATCAAACTAGCTTTTTCAAGCAATTAGGAATATTCCATGCTAATTTCATCCATACTATAGCTCTCAAGCCTCATCCTAGCCCTCATTTTCTTTAAAAGAGCCATTTTTTTCTTTTTGGCATAACTTGCACATATAGTGTCAAAATTGGGAAAACAAGATATCGTCAAAGATTTGGTTCCATCTACTTTCGAGTGGTGTACATATCATTATTAAATTTTTCTATTGGTTCTTACTATTCTCAATCAAAGTTAGATCATCATTTTGGACTTTTGAGTTCATAAATTTTCTTTTATATCTCAATTTTTTGCAATTTAAGTAGCATTGGGAAGGTATTTCAAAGATCTTTAGATCTATTCATGCATTTTTTCCAAAATCTACCCTAGTTGATGACTTTGAGAGATGTCTGAGGTATATTAGTAAACTTCACATTACATTTGCTGTTTTATTTTTCTATTAATGAAAAATAAAATAATACTCATTTTTATTTTAATTTCTATCAAGATATTTTCCACAGGGCTTCACAACTCTAGATCATGAGTATGACCCTAATATAGATGAATATAGTGATTATTTTTATTTGATAATTGATCATTTTGTTATATTTCATTCTATAATTTTCAATCTATATATATTCATGTCTAAACTTTATATTGTATTAGGTGGAGATCCAAGAAAATTTATACAAGAGGTTGAGTGAATGAGTTTGAAGGAGGCCACCATCATATGCATCTTCATCCTCTTTATAGTCAAAGGTATTTCATGATCTCTTTCCTTCCCCTAGAGGGAAATGACTATATGAGGGTCCTTTTTTATGTCTATATATCATTTTTGAACATATATTTTGCATTACATATATGTGACATTGTATTTCCATTGGTATTGGTGTAAGCCTATATGACTTTCTTGTGTATATGTTATACTTTTGGGTATGTGTAGGATCATGATGGGCCAAAAAGTGGCAATATGATAGGTATTTGTAGGGTATGTGGCTGGCGACTTTTGTTTTACCCAAAATTGATGAAATAAAGGGTTTTTAAAGGAGATTCTCAGATTTCCATGAATATAAATTATTCTTTACTTTGAATTTAATAAATAATTATTATTCATTTTCTATTTGAATTACAACTAGAAAGTGTTGATTGATAGGTGATTGAAAAAATTTATAACTTTCAAAAGTATCCATTTTTTTATTCCAAAACATTAATCACATTCTATACTTAGCATACTATAGGATTAAAAAGAGAAAAATTGAATTTCATGAAGTTTTGACTGAGTTAAGGTGGTTAGACATACAAGTTTTTATATTTTTAAAAGTTGTAATAAAAAATTTCAAATTAATTATTTACTTGGAAAAAAATTACCATAAAATATGCATCACATCCGGATATGAGTCATCTACTTATGTCTAAAATATTTTTAAAAAATATTATTGTTTTATTGTGGTTAGGGTTGTCAGACATAAACCCACTTCTTATTTTTTCCTTGAAATTTAAGTAATGTTGCATTGAAATTTCAAATTTTCACCAATTTTTTAAAAAAATATAAAAATAAACCTAGTAGTTTAGAAACTACATTCAATTTTCTATATATTATATTCTTACATATTTTTGAAATAATATAGATAACTTATTCAAATTTTTACGTCAAGTTCGTAACTCTGATTTTTCTGCATTTTTTGCCACTTAAAGGTTTATTTTTTCCATGATGATCCTACACATACCCTTTCATCAACATATAATATTGTATGCCCATATGGATTTTTGGTTATTACAAATATTTTTTTACCAATGGTTTCCATATTTGTATTATGAATTATTAATTTAATAAATTAATGAGATGATGCAACTATAAATTTTTAATGCTATCCATATTTTCACTATAAATCATTATTGAATAACTGAATAAGGCTCACTTTTACCATATAATTGAGAAAAAATTATAATTAATCATTCATAATTTTTCTCAATCATGTTTTTAAGGTATGTGGATGAGAGTTTGAAATTGTCAAATGCCTTCTTGAGGCATGGGATATCCGTATTAAGGCTATATATTTTGACACATGTTTCATGTCTCAAAGCTCCTTTATCTTAATCTTTGTCACTCCTTCTTTATGTTCTTTCCACTATCATTTAAAATTTTACTAACTTGCCTTTCATGGAAAACCTTCTAAATTCTAAAACTAATTGATAAAACCATCCTTTTCCTTAATGGTTTTTAATACTATCCACTATCCTTTGACTAATGACTTCATAAAACCCTCCATAAGCACCTTGGTTATGTTTGATTGACACAATAATAGGATAATATCTTCATGTATATTCCTTGTAACTTATCTTCTATACAACCCTCTACAAGTGACCTTTTCCCTTTTATCCTTTTGAGCTCATTAAAGTACAACAAGATTTTCTCTTGTATTTTTACTGGTTGACTATCTACTATCCTTGAATAAGGTCACCATCATGGTTCATTATTTGTGCCACTACAACCTTTAGACTTCCTTTTGAACTCAATGATTTGTAATGAGGACATTGTATTATCTATTTCCCTTGCATAAAGTAACCATCATCGTTCATTCTTTGTCACTACTACCTTTAGACTATCCTTTTGAACTCAATGTTTTGTAAGGAGGACATTATATAGGGTTGTATTCTATCAATTCTTCATGAGAACCCTACCCTTTGAAAATAAGACTATACTATGGTTGTGTAGAACTATCCTTTGGTTCATGGGATTTTCAAGATACTAGATGACTATTCTCTTGTTCTTCATGTCATTGTCCTCTTCTTGTTTGAGGATTTTAAACTATCATTTCCCACTTGAATTGTCATTCTTTCACTAGAGTTTTAGGAGCTCTCTAAACAATGGCTTGTATATCCATGGGTGCATTTCCTTCTTGAATGCTAAGGTCACTATGAAGACTATTGTCACTTTCATCAAAATAGTATCTTTTAAAGCCAAATGTCCTTCATTTCTTTCAATCATTTTCAAATAATTGTGCAAACAACTTCTGATCTTTTGTTATGACCATGTCTCTTATTTCTTGAAGGACTATCATACCCTTTTAAGAAATTTTCTATTCACTAACTCTAATAAGGATTTCATAGATATGCATTTGGATTCATCTTATACCCATATTAGTCTCTCACATGAAACCATTGTCTTTGATAGCTTTATATTTTCCTATTGATAACATAACAACTATGTCATGCCTTTTGTGAATTCAATTGTTTATTATTAACTTTTTTACTATCATTTTCCAAGGATTCATTGTCATTTGAAAATTTTTCACACACTCATCATCATCTACCTTCTATGATGGATTTCCTCTCATGTTTAATGATCTAGGAGCATGTACTATATGTGATAGTGTTGCTTGGTTTTTTTTCATCAGCCCTACAACTCATGATTGTGTCTTATTAGTGTAAAAACCTTATGGCTATTATCACCATGGCTATCATCACAAAAGATTTCCATTCCTCAAGATTGCTTCAATACTTTATGCCAAGTGCTATGTTCACTATCTTTGTGACTTATCCCTTAGGATCCTTTCTTCTTCTTGGACTACTACCATTTGGACTGTAGTCTTTTATTTCCTTGCAATCTTGATTTCTTTTTTCATTCTTGAAATTATCCTCTCAATTTTGGGGTTGAATCAAGGATGTATTTTCCATACTATCCTAATAGCCACTATCATGGGTTATACATTGTTCATGAGTGACAAAATTTCTCATCTTCTACATCATTTTATTTATTGTGTTATGTGAAATGATCCCAATGTCATATGAACAATTTATTTTTGCTTCTTGGATTGTAATTGTTCATATGATTGTCTTCTACCCCACGTTATAGGTCCATGTACATTATAGGGTCCTTGGTGGAAAAGAAAGTATAAACTACTTTCTTTTAGGGACTGCCAATCAATTACATGAAGTCATTTGTTTAGATATTACTTAATTACCCTTGATTTGGACACTCATGACTTCTCCTTTGAGGAATTTGTCATATTCATGTTTAACAAACTTTATTCCATTCTCTTATTTTGAAACTATCACATGTAGTTAGTACCCATTACCATTTTCATCTCTATCCATTTTTAGACAATTGTGTGCATTTGCATGGTTGAAGGTAAATGATCTCTAAGGACAAAAAAAAAAATCTATACATTCATTCTCTCATTGAAGGTTCCTTTGCATGTGAAACTGTCATGCAACCATATTTTAAAGGCATTAAAATTAGAAATATAGTATGCAAACTAAATGTAGAGGTTTTAGAATGAGCATAAAACTCTTAGATACCTCCATCAAAATTTGAAGATAGCCCTAGCCACCATGAAGGACTACAAAATTTCATACAGAGAGACCTATAATGACCAAAAACCCTAAATTGGACCTATTATTTTTTAACTAAAACTCTACTGAAAAACAAACACACTATTTAACTCATGCACATGGACCTTCAAGTGTTAGTAATTGAAGATAGTAGTGTTTCAAGTAAGAAATTATCATAGTCTAATTTAGCTCAAAAGGATCATAATGCTTGGGTGAGAAAATGAGTCATCTAATAATAGTAATCCACCCACCCCAATGTATTATAATTATTGATTTAGCTTGCGAGATGGAGAACATAAAAGTGTCTCTCGAAAATTTTTACTAAACACAATTGACACTTTTTACAACATTTAAAACATTGTCACCATGGTGAAACCAATTGGATATATGGAAAATTAAGAGATTTTATTGTGGATGGACCCTACATGATCTTTTATCTTTATACATGTGGACATCAAATCTGCAAATGGTTAACAATATTAACATAATATCATCATGTTAGTCTCTTGAAAAACATTAGATTTGAAATCCTTATGAAATACTTGACTATGATGAAATATGCAAATTAGATAAAACAAAGATAATCAAACGTAAGCATATAAAAACATAATTCAAAACTTTATTTCATAGTGGATTGGTGCTATTATTGAAAATAGCCCTTTCCCAATCCTTGATAAATAAGCTAGTGATGAAATTGCTATGAAGAATGATATGGATGAGCAAAATCAGTTCTCAAGGAGAGTGACTTTGCCTATGATTTTGAGGATCAAATTGTGGAGGCTTTGCTTGAGGATGAAGCCTCTCATTTATAGATGATTTTGATTAGAGATTGGACAAGGAAATGAGGCCGCTTGTCAACCTTTGATTGGTTGTGGAGTGAGCACATTTTGGTCAATGTGCCAAGAATTTAAAATTGTTTGAGTGGGGGGACATGTAAGACTTTCAGAATTTTAAATTCTGAGTGGGGAACATGTCAGAATTTAATATTCTGAAAATGCATGGGTGGAAGATAAGTCAGAATTTTAAATTCTGAGTGGGGAAAATGTCAGAATTTAATATTCTAAAAATGCATGGGTGGAGGATAAGTCAAAATTTTAAATTCTGAGTGAGGAACATGTCAAAATTTAAAATTTTGAAAATGCATGAGTGGGGAATATTCTTCCAAGATGCCATGTTGAAAGAAAATAGGGATTTTAATAAATCAATAAATTGATTTATTTGTGCAAGTGGATGATTAGGTTAATTTAATCAGGATTAGATTAGCCTAATGATGATTAGGATGTTTTGACTTATTTGATTAAATACTTGATTTATTTAAATCAAAAAAGGATGGAATATGATTTGGGATTTGATTAAATGGCCATTTGATTTATTATTAAAAGGTTGATGATAATGTTTATTTGATTTTAAATAAATGACCTTAGGAGATGAGATTACCCAATGAATGGATGAAAGTGAACCTGATTAATCAGTGAATGGACCTAATGTGAAACCTAGTTTAGTTGATGAATTAACCCGATCGAATGCAAAATGTTAATTTTGCATGTCTACATTTTGCCCCTCTTTGAAGCAATGTACTTGTTGCGTTGGTTCAAAGAATAAACTTACCGCGATCAAAATCAAAAAATTCTGATTTTTTCGGTTGCCCCAGTGGAAAGGAATACACTGGTACATCACCCCCTCGAGAGATCGAGCAAAAAGATTCAATTTGAGG
>VDFB02169589.1:0-21442 GCA_007258455.2 Sequoia sempervirens | reverse complement strand
GAGAAATCCCAAAAATAAGTAAGATACATACGCTAGTTGGTATGCACTCATAAACACAAAAGTGGCTATGGAGAAAGTCATGCCACTAGTTGGGCTTCCCGCTCAACCATTCCAATGTTATACCTCTTGAAAACTTTAACAAGGCATCACAAAGCCAAATGAAATGTAAATGTTAAGCTTAAAATAGTACGACACTACAGGCATGCAAGTTGTGTTATGCAAGGTGGCCAAGAAATGTAAAAATGTAATGTGAAAGATTTTTCAAAGGAGTCTTGTTCAATTTATGCAACGTCAATCACTTAAGGAACATTGTGTCTAATGTCTCCAAGAGAGGGCCAATCAATGAATAGTATATTCACAATTTAGGGGATGCAGTGTGTCGCATCAAACCACAAAGAGGAATGCAATATGCTAAGATAGATTACACTTATGAAGGACATTACACCCAATGTCATCCACAAAGTGGCAAACACATCACATAAACGACAAGGCTACACTAAGAAGCAATAATGCACATGAAATAATGGTAATGTATGCCCCCCACTTTAAAGGAATTGCTACACATCGTTTTGTGAGAAATTACTTTAAAGTAGAGAAGAAAAGAAAATGCAAAAGAAAACAAGAAATGAGAGCCAACTTGGAAAGCTCTATGCCAAGTCATATGTTTTGAAATTAGGTTATGTCATGTTAAGGAAAAATATGAAAATCAAAGAAAGGTTGAATGTCGCATGCAAGTCAATCTTTAGAAATGTCATTCACATCTCAAGCTTGCTCTTAATATGTTCATGAAAGGTTAACAAGTAGTCAAAAGAGACAACGACAAGTGACATATGGGGAGAAGGTTGTCTAACCCCTTTTCCCCCCCACTGAGTGTAGGACAAAGGTGAGCCTAAAGTGGATGATGGTATGTTTCCCCTTGCTATGAATGTGATATATGAAATAGTGAGAATGTGATTATCCTACAACTATTACATGGCAAGGAGAATCAACTACGGTTATTGAGGTGAATAAGAAAGAATTGTGGAAGATGCTTGTGTGATAGTATTGATTTTGAGTGAAGGCTTGTTGATCTCGATTAAACAAAAACAACCAAGACCATGAGTTTTGTTTTGTGTTAAGTTCGATAGGGTTGTGGATACCTTGCTCTCGAGCACCACAACCTTTTCCATTATACCCAAGTTGTTTCATGAAATCATACGCTTTTCCATAGATCTTTTTCAGTGTTTTGGAATCAAGTGGTTGTTCATTATTGTGTTCATCAAGAGTTGGTGTGGAGTTTGTGGAATTTTATAAAGTGGTTGAGGCGGATTCTTTTGAAAGGTTATTCGAAAGGTTGGTTGACATGATGTTTGATTGATCTGGTTGTTTTTCTATCTTTTGTGAGAATATGTATTCACCCATAAATTATGGTGTTAACTCTAACGATCCCCAATTGTCATCAAAGAATTTAGATGTCCATTCCTTATCATTATGTTCAATTTCAAGAGGATCTATGTTGGATGTTGGAATCTATGTTGTGAGAGGACTTGTAACCCCTTTTTCAAGGTTCAAGCAACTTTCAGGCTCGGGAACAGCTTCAACTTGATAAAGTTTATTGTGATAGACATATTTCATTATATGATGAAGGGTTGAAGGCATTGCATTCATCTCATGTATCCATAGTCTACCTAAAATAATATTGTAGGAAAGATCATAAGGCATGAAATGAATAGGAGTTTGCAAAGTAACCACCCCAACCATAATAGGTAAAGTGATTATACCGAGTGGTTTCTTTGTTGTATTATCAAATCCTCGAATAGCAGTGGAATTAGGTATTATTTGTGACCTATTTACTTCTAATAAATCAAGGAGACTCACACCACACACATTAAGAGTAGAACCATTTTCAATAAGAGTTATCTTTATGCCTGTCTGTTTGTATTGAGCAATGATCATGAAAGTGTCACTTTGTTTACGCAACTCTAAAGGAGGGAGCTCATGTTGATGTAAAGTAATGTCAAGATTTTTTTGATTCAGTTTATGGACTAAAGTTGCCACATCATTCAGATTTTTACCATGAGGAACTACAATTTTTTGTAAGGTTGTTTGAAGAATATTGTTGTAAGTTGGTGATGTCTGAAGTAAATCCCAAAGGGAAATTTTGGTAGGAGTATTCTTTAATTGTTCAACAAAATCATACTCCTTTGTGGGTGGGAGGTAACGAGGAGCACTAGGCAGATTTGGTAAAGGTAAAGGGGTTGGGGTTGGCTATGGTGGTTGTGGATTATTTTGAGTGTTATATGTATGAGCAACAGTATCATCACTAGATTGTTGTGATACATTGGTGTTAGGTTTATTAGAGGGATGAAGCAAATGTGAGGGTGGGTAGAGAACACTTTTAGGTTTATTGGAAGGATGAAGTGGATGTGAAGGTGGGTAAAGAACAAGTTTAGGTTGTTTGTGGGGAGGTGGATAAAGTGTGTAGTGAGATTGAATATTGTTAACATGTCGTGACAAGTGAAAGTTATCCTTGTCTTCGAAGGGCATGTTATCTTTTTCTTGTATCATAATATCTTCCCTAGAAGGAGAGTTCATAGGAGAACAACAAACCTCATGTTCATGACAATTAAGGTTTGGTTAGATTCCAACATAGCTTCATCACAACTACGGGAGTTATTAATGGTTGAATTATGTTGTGCTACAATATTCTCATGATGTTCATGGATTGGATCGTGTAACACCATAATACCATCTTCACTAATAGGAGAGATATTAAGAGAAGGGAAAAGTTGAATGTTGTCCATAATATCATTGTCGTGATTCATAGTATCTACCCTAGTAGGAGATCTTTGAGAAAGGTGACAATCAAGAGGTGCATCACATGTTGAAGCTTCATCACAAACAGGGGAGCCAGGAAAGGGAGGACAAATAGGATTGGCATGTGTTTCAATGATTGGAGCTTCTTGTTCAAGTAGAGCCTTCCAATTGTTGGGAACATTAGGAAGGAGAGAAATAATGTTATACCTCTCAATCATTGGGTTGCTTGATACAAACATATTCTCCTCACAAATGTGTTGGTCAAAATCAGTCATGAAATTATTGGCACAAATAGGGGAAGTGTTGGGAGATAAATAGAGATTAGGTAAGGTGGTATTCAGGAATGTGTCTATGTTTTCAGCATGTTGTTTGCTAACATCCTCTGATTGGGAATAAGAAAATGGACAATCAAGACTTAGAATTCTTGTTACTTCTTTCACCAAGATACCTTTGTCACTAATAGGAGAGGTATTAGGAGAAGAACACGTATGTGTGTTACGATTGTCTACATTTAGTCCATTCTCACCGATGGGCAATGTAAGATTAAGGATTGTATCAATGGTTTGATTAGGTTTCTGAAAGTCCTCATTATGGTAATCAAAATTGAACTCATGAGAATGAATGTTGTACTTATACAGTCCATTATTAATAAAATCAAAGCCACGCCTTTTGAAGGAAAACATGTTATGATGAAGAAGAAAAGAAAGTGTAATGCAATGACTTAAGATGAAATGCAATTTTTTAGATGATAATTAACTGATTATGCTATGTAACAATATGAGAATGCAAATGTAAAATATAAACCATGCATGAGATGAGCTAATTTAGGCTATATTTTATGAAATGGATGCTACAGAAATGCAACTAACTGATATATACAAGTTAAGGCACCAATCAGAAGCCTAAAAACTAATTTCTAAGATCTAGAAAATGTTGTTTCAAGTGCCAAAAGGGACTGATTCGCCCAAGGTGGCGAATGAGTCCCAATATCAACCTTTTTTCAAAATTTTCAGAATTTGAGACTGATTTTTATGAATTTGGAGAGCCAATACACAAACTTAAATGAAAAATGTAGAATTTCAACAAATCTAAATGAATTTAGATGTTATTAATGCAACTTAAATACACTTTTTATGAATGCAAGATTTAACACCTAGCATGCAAATGAATCAAGAAAATCCTAATGTAGGCTAGATTTATAATGAAAGACACCACATCAAAAAATAGAATTATTCAAAAATTCGGGTTCACCAAAATGTGACAGATTTTTGGACCCAATGGACTCTCTAACTCTTATAAGGTTTTTCACCCAAAAGGAGGAGATTAGATCCAAAAATGCTTATGTAACACTCAAATTAGGATGTGTACAATGTGTTATGAGCTAAATGGAATGATCTAAGTGAATCTAACCTAAAAAATTGAATGATTAAGCATGCAAAACTAATGTAGTATGAAATGTTTGAAAACACATTATGTATTGCTAAATCACCTACAAATGAATGGAAAAATGCAATAGAAATGAGTCAAACTAAAAGTGTGCACCTGGAACCTTGATGAGGACTGGAAATTACTTTTGAAATGTTGATGCTGAAATTTAGGGCTGGAGGGACTCATTCGCCATTCTGGGCAAATCAGTCCCAGTTCTGCCAAACTGTACCAGAACCCATTTCTGAAAAAAGGGTACTCAAAAATGTAAAAATCCAAAAATTGACCTTGGTGTGGGACTCATTCGCCACCCATGGTGAATGAGTCCACTTTTTATTTATTAATTTTCAAAGGGGGATTTCAAAGCTTCTAATTTGCACTTCTACTTCCTACAAGTGTCCGCTTCTGGAACTCTGATTCACGGGTCTAAAAATGGATTTTTGTTGATATTTTGACTTGATGAATGAGGAGAAGAAATTAGCAACCTTGCAACTTGATCTCCAATGATTTCCAAGCTTCCAAGAGTCCTAAATATGCAAACGCATAAGAAGAGAAGAAGAAATGTTGAATGTTAGGGCATGGGGGTTTGCCTTGGTCAAACCCCATTTAGGTAATTAAACCAAAATAATGAAATAATGGAATGAAGCATGAAAAATGGAATATATTAAACCTTTCCATGATGATATATCTTGAAATTCTACAACAAAACATGTAGAATCTTCCCTTGAATGCTTTAGAAAGCTAACTTGAAGACTTCTAATGGAGAAACCCTAAGTTGCTTGACTTAGAATGGAAGATAGATGATGAATTCAAGATGAGAGATGTAATAATGAGTTTTTAGATGTAAAATCAGAATAAAAACACTTATTTATAGACAAGTGTGCCTTAGTACCCAATTATACCTCATCACAGGCTGACATGTAGTGAAAATAAACTTTAAATTTCACATTTTCCTGCGCAAGGGTCAAAATGGGGGCTAGATAGGATTCATTCACCACACATGGTGAATGGGTCCCACCTGGATGGGACTAATTCACCATGCATGGAGAATGGGTCCCACAGGGGCCATTCTGACACCTAAGAAGCCAAGGAATCAAGAAATAAGGTCTAAAATGCCATCTTGTCAAGTATTTAATCAATTAAAGCCTCGAGATGCACAATATGGGTCAATTAGGACCTATTAGTGATGATTTAAATGTTGGATAGAGCTTGGGACACATAGATCAACGTGAAATTGTGATTAAATACACTTTGCAACACTAAAATGAGGTCCACATAGCCTAGGAATGCATAAGAACCAATGTGAATGTGTAAATCACACTACAACACTAGTTTAACATTAATTTTATTCCAAGAACCTTCTAGATTGATTTAATAATGTTATTAAACACATTTCATAATGTTGAATTAGGGAGAAATAAGTTAATTAAGTCTAGAAAAGCGTGAAAGTCCTTTACAATACTTTTACAAGACGTCATTAAAAGCATGTTATTTGATTTGCAAGGGTCCAAGACCTAGTTTGGATGCATAAAATACTTCACAACACTAGATTAAGGCCTCATTAAGTCTGATTATCATGAATTAATCCCATTTCAAGCAAAGGGTCCATTTTTCTATGGCACACATAGTTCTATCAATATGTTCCATGATATTTATTTCCCCTCATCTATTTGAAGTTTTGCATGACAAATTGTTCTTCACGGTACTCTTCTTTCCACATGCCCATAACACACTGTTCATTCTCACCATTTGCTTCTTATATGCTGCATATTTTAAAATTCTAATAAATTTGGCTTTTCTCTTTAATATTTAGCACCATATAAGTGTCATTCTAATACCTATTATATGAGTGCAAAGACACTTAATAATCACAGGAAAAGAAAAGATGGTTGGAAACCCACATTAAATATACCTTAACACCATGGAGAATAAAACAAGTGACCTACAATAATTAACATTTTGTTATGAGCAAGTGGATATTGATACAACACAAGCAATCTATGTAACATTCAGCTCCTCAATTCAAAATTCAAGCTACATTATTTGGCACTGAATATTATAGAAAAAATACAGGAATTATAAAATAACTATTAGGGTATGTGCAGGATCATGATGGGCCAAAAAGTGGCGATATGATGGGTATGTGTAGGGTATGTGGCTGACAACTTTTTTTTACCCAAAATTGATGAAACAAAAAGGGTTTTTAAAAGAGATTCTCATCTTTCCACCAATATAAATTATGCTTTACTTTGAATTTTATTAATAATTATGATTCATTTTCTATTTGAATTACGACTAAAGTCTTGATTGATAAGCTAATTGAAAACATCTATAGCTTTCAAATGGTGTCACATTTTTGAATCCAAAACATGTGTCACATTCTATGCTTTATATATAAAAGAAAAAAAAATATTGAATCTCATGAAGTTTTGACCAAGTTAAGGTGGTCGACATACATTTTTTATATTTTAAAAGTTGTAATAAAAATTCATAATTAATTATTTACTTGGAAAAAAATTACAAAAAAATATGCATCACATCCAAACATGAGTCCTCTAATTATATCTAAAATCTTATAAAAAAATATTATCATTTTATTGTGGTTAGGTGGTTAGATAGACACCTACTTCTTTTATTTTTCCCTGCAATTGTACTACTGCATTGAAATTTCAAATTTTCACCAAATAATTTTTAAACCTAGTAGTTTAGAAACTACCTTGAATTTTCTACAAATTCTATTCTTACATATTTTTGAATTAATATAGATAACTTATTCAATTTTTTATGACAAGTTGCCTAACTCTGAGTTTTTTGAATTTTTTGCCACTTAAGGGCCTTTTTTTTCCATGATGATCCTACACATACCCATTAGAAAAACACTTTAGAATCACAGGTAGATTGCACATGATCGAAAACCCACATTAAACATATTAATAAAACATAACCAGTCTATGTAACAGTTGAGTTGTGAATTGAAAATTCAAGCTACATTCTTTGGCAATCAACCCGCATTAAATAGAAGTGGTAAAGCCAATGGGCTCCAATACCCTACACAAAATGGATATTAACGCCATAGACTTAATTGAAAATTTGACATGCATTACTTGCAACTAAATATTATAGGCGAATAGAGAAATTATAAAAGAGCTATTAGAATAACACTTGACAACCACTAAAATATTTTCATCTCCTAAATCTTCATGCTTTCATACTAGCTCTCTGCATATATATATATGTGGAATTAGTCCTATGTTAATCTCCAATCGCTACTATGTTAGTGAGTATAACACCAAAGGTGCATAGAGATAACTACAAACAATAAATGAGGGGAGAGAAAATTACTAACCCTGACCATATTTTTTGATGAAAGAAAGAAGATTTAGGTGTAATTTCTCTATCCATACAAAGGCATATTCTCTTTGAAGTCTCCAAAATGGGTATAATGTCAAAGATACAAACATATAACAAGGAATAATAAGCAGAGAGAAAAAGACATGAACAATAAATTACTCACTCTAACACCTCTTATACAATTTCTCTACAATATTTATTTCCAAAGAGCGTAGCTCGAATCTTGTATTAATATGTTACATCATATTATTTTTTTCTCATCTATTTCAATTGGAGATCCATTCACAAAGATTCATTCCACACGCTATAGAGACTGTATAATGACTAAAAAGGTGCATAAAGATGCATAGAGATAACTAAAACAATAAACCAAGGGCAAAAAAATTACAACAATCTCTCGTTTTAACTACAATTTTTCCATCCAAAAGATAGCAATAATCTTTTTAAAGTTTGCAAAATGGGTGTAACATTGAAGATAGAAACATATAACAAGAAGACATGAACAATAAATTAATTATCTATGCAAAATACCCATGCAAAACAACTTTATCTACATTTCATGCCTAATATGTGTATGCAAAAATATGTTTGTGAAACATGGGCACATATAACAACCAATAGCCAGTGACATTTTTTACTATCGTCTTCTCTCGAATGAAGACCACAATGGCTCTTTCAACAATACAACTTAATCAATATATTTTCTTGCACATTTTGGAGCACATCTATGTTCAAACCCTCCAATGACAATTCAACCTAAAATAATATATGTACATATATGTGTATGTGTATATATGTATATGTATATGTATATGTATATGTATGGGTAAAAGTACAAAGTCGTGTCACACTTTTACAAAGGAAATGACCAACACTAATCTAACTTTTAAAATTGAAGATCATTAGAAAGGGGCATATATGTTTTGAATTTTGAAATGATGTAAACTAATAAAATGTGTATTTTTAAGTATATTTTATGTTTGTATTTTTTTGAAAAAATTAAAAAACTATTTGAATATAGTCTTTTATAAATTAACACTATAATTTAGTTGTTGATAAAATGCTGAAAAATGATGTTACATGAGACATCAAGATTTATATAGAAAAATTTCTTTTTTTTCCTTCAAATTTTTGTGCATATTTATGATTTGAAACTTTAGGACATGGATATATTTTTTTGTAATTTTAATAGATAAATATTTAAATGTGCATGTATTAAAACATGGTTGTTTCCACTTGACATCAACTTTTATATTAAATATTTATCTAAAATAGAAAACAAATTATAGTATCTTAATCTAGATTCTTTTATCTAGGGCATCATATTTTTATTTTTATTTTTTAATAAGTTTTAGTATTTTTCTTGACATGGTAATCAACCTAATATTTTTGTGTTGATAACCCACTTTTAGTAAAAAATAAAAATAAAATATAAATAATAATTGAACTATTAAAATAGATATATATTTGAAAACTACACTTATGAATCTACAAAAGGGTATTTTTTATATTTTTTAAAAAAAATTATTTATATGAGTAGGAGTTGTTGAAACATTAAATTTTTTGAATAATTTCATTTTTTAATAAATTGGCCTAAAAGTGGTGCTACATATGCATTTAGCCAACAATTTTAATTGGAAAATTTGTAGACATATTTAACTTATCTAGAATGAGTCTTACTAGATCACATGTTTGACCAAAATTGATTTTTAGTCATACATACTAAAATTCACTTGTGCTGATAAGTTGGCCGAAAGTGTGGCATAGCTTTGTACTTTTACCCGTATGTATATGTATATTTATATGTATATGTATATGTATATGTATATGTCTAACATGTTTTATTGTAGATCTATATGATTTCCTTTATAATGTTGCACAGATACAATAGGCATCCAAAAAAATTAGTGTACTCTAAATTGTCTATAAACAAATTGTTCAATGCTCCAACAACTCAATCCAATGTTGCTATTGCTTGTTAAACACTGTCAACAATACATGTAAGTACAAAAATTTTCCATTATCAATAAATAAATTTGGTGAACCAATTGTAAATATCATTGATTATTTCCAATTTTAGATTCTTTATATTGATTTTACCAATATACTTACTAATTTTTTATGCTTTTTTCTTGATCTTGCTTTCCCATCCACTAACATACCCCTCTCTTCTATTTGCAGGTACTAGGCTAAAGCATACAAAACACTCCAAAATCAATGATGCTTGTTTTTTAAAGAATTACTACAACAAAAAAACACTTCAATATGATATATCATATATGAAAACACTAAATTTTGCTCAACTTTGATATTGTGTGATGTATAATGCAACTCCACAAAATTTCTCATGGACATTTCATACTTTTCTTGCTCAGGGGTTTGGCTAGAGTCCCCGAGGCTCCATGATACCAATATGGTAGGGTGGATAACGAGTGTGAGATTTTTCTTTTGGATTTTAACACCATATATTTGTTCCTACATAGGTACATGTGTAATATTTTATTCATTTATTATAAGAATCCAAAAAAAATTGTGTTGCATCGCCACACTCTTCTCTTACTGAAATCTCTTTATTTGTTTCTAATAAAAAATGGTTTGACTAAGTCTTCAATTGCACTATGAAGTTATTCATTAAAATTTGACTTTTTTATTCCAAATTTCCTTGTAATTGACTACTTTTCAATCCTTTATACTTTTCCCAATTTGATTTTACTACTACTAACCCAAAAACACATGCATACTAAAAGTTTAATTTACAAAATTATGGACTAAATAGTAATTATAAAAAGTATCCAATATCAAACATCTTTCTTTCTTCAAAAATATGTGATACCCAAAGTTATCGACTACCTTTGTTAAACAATACTTTTAAATGCAGTATTAGCAATTAAAGGCATGGGTAATAACTCTTTAAAAAGTCTACCTTGTATTTCTATGCATATGTATCTTACCATTATTAAATAATAATTAATTAATTGATTGAATAACCTAGACAAAAAGCTAAAATATACATGTGCATCAAGGTCTAATAAATATAAAACTAAAATAGAGATAATATTATCCCATACCTTAAATTTTGGCATGAAATTGTTGTTGTTAGAAAAAAAAAAATTAATTTAAATTTAATTTATATTTTTCAGTTATCATTTTTAAAGAATAGTATTAAAAAATTGTATTTGTTCACAATTATTTTACTATATTCTTAACATTATTAAGTAAAATCAATTTTGTGTTGGAAAAGGATTTGGCAGGAGGACTGCATGCTTTTCAAAATCAACCTGCAAGGAGTCGAGCTGGTGAAGAGGAAAGGATAAAAATTGGTACCATATTTATAAACAAAAGTTTATCTTGAAAGTCTTGACGTTTGTTACACATTTAAAATCGTGCGCTACTTCAATGCTTGTGTTTATATTGCAATGAAACTTTAACTATTGTAACTAAAACTATTAAATATTACATATTAATAAAATAAAAATTATTGATGATAACTTGTTTAAAATTAAAATTAATGGATAGATTGTACCTAATTAGATTCATTCAACATGGCCTATAGTTTTATTTTACATTTTTATTAATCAATTTTCAACTACTAGTTTTTTATGTGGAGATGCACAAATCGATTTCTCCTCTTCATGGAAAAGGTCCATAGTGTCTCACCCCTGGCCAATGAGATATGAACTAACCTTAAACATTACTTCCTATTGGCTAATTAACAGGCTCTTCATTTCTTGACTCAATCAAACAATTCTAAATATTATAGATTTTTTGTATGCTGTGGTTATTTTGTTTGTATGGAACATAAAAGTTTCCTTCTCTACCCCAGTAGATTGTCCCTTGTGGTGCAACCCTATCGGCTGATTGTTGCATGCCTGTGCATGTGACTGCTAGTTTTTATGGCCGTGTAGGTCATTATGTAATGACTTTTTTGGATTTCATTGAGGTCAAAATAGGTCAATGATATTGTTATTTGTCTATGTTAAAATTGTGGTCAAAAAATATATTTTAATGTTTGTAATTCAAGAAAGGACTTTATCAAATAAGTTGTTGGTTTCATTTGATAAAAAGAATTGGCGATCAGTTCTAGTTAAAATTGTTAGTCCCAATTAGTTAATTATTAGCTAATACTTAAGTAACCAACCCATAAACTCTTTTGATGTGAATGACTATAAACACTCTTTGGGGTTCCATGATGATTACTAAACAGATATAGGTTGAAGGCTAGATTTTCTTAAGAAACAAGTTGTTTATAGTATGATATCATTTCAAGTAAATTGTAGTAATAAGAAGGAAAGTATATTTAATTACCATTCTTAAGTATCATTTTTGGATAAGAGCATGAAATATATATATACACACACAAAAACAAAAGTATTCAAATATATGGTTTAAATCTTAAAAAAATAAACGATGGTATTTGAAAAATAGTTATATTATTTTATCACTATAATATATATATAGAAGAGATCTTAAATTTATGTGTTAATATGAATATGTATTAAATTCAACCATATCTGTGTGATAATTGAGTATAAAATCTAGTTGTCAATAACCAATTTGAAAAAGAGGTGTGTGAACATATGACACACATTACCAATGATATGTATATTTATTTATTATTTAAAATATTTAGCCAAAGTAATGCAAAACCATTTCTGGCATTGTTGATTCAAAGTGTCTATTATTACAAATTAGTTAGAGATGTCATACTTCACTACAACGTGTCTAGAGTTGCATGAAAAAGCTATTTGTATTTAGTACAAAACACTAATTCTTAGATCCGTCATTATGATCTTGGAGTTTCCTAGGATTTGATACTCTCGTGAAGAGTAGGGCCACTTCAAGATGGACGGTATGTGAGGAATTTCCAATCTATAGTTGAAGGAAAAGAACTCAAGTGATTCTCTCCCTATTATAGTTAAGATGCCAAAGACTTGGTCTATCAAAGAAATTTTATTTGGTTTCACTTGGAATTTTATTATTTCTAATATATTTTACTTCACATCTTTGATATGACATTTATAAAATATTATATTGATCCAATCCTAAAAGATGTAATATTTAATTAAACATACTTGTTTGAAAGCATTGTACTCTTTGATAAAATGGAATGATGATATGCTTCATAATACAACTTGGTGGTACCAAGACGAACAATATTGGTAAATCTATTTTAAAGGCTTAAATACCACTACTTAATGTAAATCCAAAAATGTGACTAAAAAATATGAAAATACATGTATTTTGTGACATCATAGATTATGCCACATAACCAAAAAAGGTTTTTGAAATATTATGAATAATTGTATTTTTGATGATTTCTCCTATTGTAATGAGTATTTTGATTTAGAGTATTGTGAGCATTGTGTGTTTGGGAAATGAAATAGAGCATCATTTCCTTTAGGAAGTAATAAAAAAAAGAGTAAATTATAATTATTCATATGGCTATTTTTTTTCTTATGGATGTTTATTTTATTATAAAATCTTATTATTTTGTGTCATTTATTGATGATGTTTTAAGGTTTACCTAGATTTATTTTTATGAGACAAAATAATAATTTTTTCACTATGTTTAAAGAATTTAAAGTCTTGGTAGAACATTAATAAAAGAAATAGATAAATTTTTGAGATCTGGTAATAGAGGGGAATATTGTTCTAAGGAATTTGATGAGTTTTGAAAATATGTATATATCATAAAGAAAAAGACTGCTCCTTACATACCTCAACAAAATGAGGTCAAAAAAAGGAGGAATGAAAATTTAATAGAAAGTTATACAAGTATGTTAAGTGATGCATAGTTGGATAGATGCTTTTTGGTAGAAGTCATGAGTACTAATGTTTTCTTGATTAATAAATCTCTTTGTAAGACTCTTGATTTGACACTGTAGTGTAGGAAAAAGTATCCCTTTTTCACACTTAATCTAGAAATAATTAATAATAAAATAAGCTTAATGATGCCTTGATTTAGTGTTGTAATATGTTTTTCATATTCACATTAAGTTTAGGGCCCTTTTAAATTAAATGGACTTAATTATGCCTTGTTTTTTATGTTGTAAGGTGTACCTTTACACTTTCACATTAATATAGGGCTTTATTAATTGATTGAGGTTAATTTTCCTTAATTGATCCCTTTAATTCAAATCCAAGCCTAATTAAATACAAATTTTGAGGGATAAAACCCGACATTCATAAATGCCATTACACAACACCTAAATTTGAAGATGTGTGTCCTAGATAGTGACCTAGGACCCATTCGCCAAAGGACTAATGGGTCCTCACTTAGACTCTGGGTATGTGTAGGATCATGATGGGCCAAAAAGTGGTGATATGATGGGTATGTGGCTAGCGACCTTTTTTTACCCAAAATTGATGAAACGAAAAGGGTTTTTTAAGGAGATTCTCAGTGTAGACACATAAAATGACCTAGGCCTACAAGCTCTATTTTTACCACTTTTGTCCTAGCATAATTATGACATTTTAATTATGTCTTTGGTCCACCTTCAACTATTGATTAAATAATTCATAATTATTTAATTAATCCATGTCTTTTTATTCTTCATGATTATTAAATAAATATATTTTATTTATTCAATACGTCACTAATTGTCTAAAATCTTCCCATAATTAAATAAATGTCTTAATTTATTTAATTATCTTTATTCATTATGTCTTCCTAATTATTAAATATATACATTTTGTTTATTTATTTAATATGTCGCTAATTCTTAAGTGTTCTTATAATTAAATAGATTTATTAATTTATTTAATTATTAATCACATTTTCTAAATTAAATAATTATCTTTAATTATTTAATTGCCTTATTTGACAATTCCTTCATTTTAAATAAAATTAATTATTTAAAATGACCTCACATGCTAACTGCCACTTCTTTTTAGTAAATAATCCAAAATCAATTATTTACTTTAACACAAAATCCATATTTTGAATTAATTTTAATTCAAAAATGGTAATATTCTTCCATAAATCAAGTAATTGCTAAAATTATTGATTTTCCAAATCTTATCTTTCTGTCCAATCTTTATCTTCTTGATTTTTGAAATCTTTCTTTTTTTGGATAATCTTTATCCTCCTGTCACATTTATTTTCAACTATCGATTTGATTTTCTCAAATTGCATCTTGGTCACTCACTTCAGATTTTTTCCCTAACCCTAATTATGGGTTGTCACACATAATCTTGACCTCTGATTTTAGGATTTCATCAACTTTTAATCTTGGTCATCCATCCAAAATTACATTTTCTATAAAATGTCAATTTTCTCACATTTTGAAAAAAAAAATGCACACACACTTCATATACTTAGACTTCTTTTGCATTTTCATACTTGACCTCATTACTTATTGAGTCTTAGTCTTTCTTGTCATAGGCATAGTCATATTTACATAGTCTTAGTCTTTATTGTCATTGGCATAGTCATATTTTCTATAAAATGTTATAATGTTATAGTCATTTTAAATCCTTCAAAATCTTGCTTTGGACATTGTCTTTGTCATTAAATTGCTCACACACTCAATCTGAGGGCAACATATCACATTTGTAGCAAGTTAGAAGAGCTATGGAGGTGATTCATGGAGTTTTTGAGGACAATCTGGTATAATCGTTTTGTTTTATTCATTGTGCTTCATAGCTTTCTTTGGGTTTTGTGTTTATTATCTAATCTACTAACGTTTAAGAAAATACCCATTGATACACTCAGCTTTCCACCAATATAAAGTATGTTTTATTTTGAATTTAATAAATAATCATTATTCATTTTTTATTTGAATTATGACTAAAGTCTTGATTAATAGGTTGATTGAAAAGCATCTATAGCTTTCAAATGGTATCACATTTTTTGAATCTAAAACACACATCACATTTTCTACTTTGCATACTATAGGATTAAAAAAATTAAAAATTCATGAAGTTTTGACCAAGTTAAGGTGGTCAGACATACGAATTTTTATATTTAAAAGTTGTAATAAAAATTCATAATTAATTATTTACTTGGAAAAAAGTTACAAAAAATATGCATTACATCGGGACATGAGTCATCTACTTATATCTAAAATCTTATAAAAATATATTATCATTTTATTGTGGTTAGAGTGGTCAGACAGACACCTACTTATTTTTTCCCTAGAATTTAAGTGCTACTACATTAAAATTTCAAATTTTCACCAAATAGATTTATTTTTTTAAATAAACCTAGTTGTTTAGAAACTACATTCAATTTTCTACAGATTCTATTCTTACATATTTTTTAAATAATATAGATAACTTATTCAATTTTTTACGTCAAGTTGCCTAACTCTGATTTTTCTAAATTTTATCGCCACTTAAGGGTCTGTTTTTTCCATGATGATCCTGCACATACCCACCTATGACCCTATTTTTATATGATGTTTAACACTAACCAATTTGTGTCCTAGGTAAGTGGCCTAGGGCGAATGGGTCCTCACTTAGACCTAGGAACCACCTTTAAAATATGTTTTTGGCAGTATTTTAATGATTTCAAATCTATAATTCAATGTTAGCTTATGATATTTGAATTTCGGGAATTAATGTTAAGATATGTATAAGTACAAGGTTATTTCAGTATGTTTCACCTATATTTTTAAGAGTTCAAATCCTATTAAAAACTTTATGATCAAGAGTGATTTCAAGAGCATTTCAAGACATTCAAGGGTAGAATTATAGAAGATTATTGCAACAATCAAGATTCCTTTCATCATATCAAAGGTTTGTTGCATCATGCATGTTGTTTGAGCTAATATGTTGATGTATTGTTCAAGATCAATTTAACAATATCAGAGGAATTATCTTTAATCAAGTTTTATGATAAAGATCTACATTCATTGAGGCTACTTCATACTAGTTTTTAGATTTGTACTCCAAGGTTCAAATAAGGTTTGTTGAGTTGTTACATATTGTTGTTCATTCATCATTCATTATTTCATGTTTCATTTCATTTCAAGGTTTAATTACCAAAACAGGGTTTGACCAAGGCAAACCCCCATTCCCTAACAAACAACATTTTTCTCTTTTTTATGTGTGATTGCAAATTTTAGGTGCAAGATTCTTTGAAGAGCAAAATTGAAGAAAGTTGCAAGAAAAGTTGTCAAATCAAGGAAACTCTTCTACAAATTTTATTTTTAGCTTTCTAGCAATGAGCACCTGGAATTTGGGAGTGTAGACCTGGCATAACAGAACCCAGAAAGCATTTTCCAAAAACCCTAGTAGCCAAGATCCATTCTCCATAAGGTGAATGAGTCCTTAGTGAGCTTAAAAAGGTGACTTTCGATGAAAGGTACATAACATTTTCCCCTTTCTAGATCTTCCTTTTGATTTTTGTTTATGTCAAATTTGATTGTTGTTCTTCATTTGCATTTTACAACACGCATTTTGACTGAAATTAGAGAAATAGGTTCTTTATGGTTCATCACTCCATTGTGGTGAACCCACCCCATATTTTTCTTTGTTTCAAACACCTTATAAAGTGTGGAGAGATAAGAAACCTTTTATTTCACATTTAAGTGTTTGGATATGAATATTTTGTTCACGTGCCTAAACAAAAGAGTTCTAAGTTGGATTTAAAATCATATAAATGTCTTCATTAGATAGGTGAGAATGTTAGAGGATATAATTTTAAAAATCTTTTGACTAAGAATTTTTCCTATTCTTGAGATGTGAATTTTATGGAACTTAGAGATTTTTCTAATCCTAAACAACCATAAGATAAAGATGGAAAGTAATAGTGTATTTTTAAATTAATTAAGAAGATACAGATGTGGAAGAACATATTGATGGACTAGAGGATAGAGAAGATGAAGAGTGAAGAGGATGAAGAGATTTCAAGTGAGATTTTTGAGAAGGATTACTTTGAAGCTACTAAAGATGTTGATCATGTAGAAGAAAAAGAGGAAGAATCTCTTACTCCACAATGGAGAAGATCCATAAGACAATAAAATTTAGTTGATAAGTATAACCCACCAGATTATTTTATGTGTTTTCTTTATTATGTATTAATGATGAACCTTGATCCTATAGTGAATCTAGTTTTTCCTATTATAATGATTCTTGGAAGTAAGTCAATTAGGAGGAAATTATGGATTTAGAGTCTTTTAATACCTAATATCTTTCGCGTTTTACCAAAATAAGAAAATAAATTGGATGTAAGTGGGTCTACAAGAATTTTAGAGAAAATGGTTGATTAGAAAAGTACACGGTTAGAATAGTGTCCAAGGGCTACTCCCAAAGAGAGGGAATTTATTTTGGTGAAATTTTCTCTCCCATTTCTAAATTATACTCAATTAGATTTATTTTATCCATAAATATTGGTAATGATTTTGAAATTGAGAAAATAAATGTTAAGGCTAAATTTTTGCATGGAGATTTGAAAGAGGAAATTTATATGTAACCAAAAAGATTTGAGGTATAAGGAAAGGAAAACTTGGTTTGAAAATTAAGATCTCTTTATGATTTAAAATAATCACCTTGGATGTGGTGTCAAAAATTTGATTCTTTTAATGTTGAAATTGGGATTTTTAAGAGGGAAAGAGGATTATTGATATCAATTTTTTATTCTTTTAATGTTGAAACTAGATTTTTTAAGAAGTGAAGTGGATAATTATTATTACATTAGATGTACTAATCATTGCATACTAATTATTTCCTTGAATGTGGATGACATATTTTTTAGTAACACCAAGCTTACAGTGAGTTAAAATATCAACATTTAGATGAATTTGAGATGAAGGATTTGGGGGTTTCTAGGAATATATTGAGAATGGAAATTTGGAGATATCACGAGAAACAAAAATATTTTCTATCACAAAGTATGTAAATAATATTTTAAACAAATTTAATATGCAAGATAATGAGCCCATTATAATTTCATTACTAGTTGGCACTAAGCTTACATTAGATTTGTGTCCCAAGTGTGAAGATGATCTTGAGGATATGTCTAGTGTATCATGTGGCAGCATAGTAGGAAGTTTTATATTTGTAATGGTTTTCACTAGGATAGAAATTGCCTAAGCAGTGGGAGTATTGAACAGGTTTATGTCTAATCCTAGTAGAGAGCACTAGAATTATGTGAAGAGGGTGTTAAGATATTTGGGTGGTACTTATCATTATTTTTTTGTTTTTCCTAATACTCATAATTTGGATAAGATATTAGACATATAGGGTTTTATTAATGTAGACTTAGCTAGTGATTTGGATAGTCATAGGTACACTAGTGGCTATATTTTTAATTTATTTAATAGTAGTGCAATGAGCTAGATGAGTAAAAGGAAACCCATGGTTACTCTTTCCACCATAGAAGTAGAGTATATGACTACTAACCATGCCTCTAAGGAGAATTTTTTGTTAAAGAGACTTGATAAAAGTATTTATTTTGATTGTATGATTGTTAGAATCAAATGTGAGAGTCAAAGAGCTATTTGTTTGGACAAAAATCCTATGTATCATACTTGCAAAAAGAATGTTGATGTTTAGTATCACTTTGTGTGAGAAATAATTGATAATTGTAAAGTCTTGATAGAGAAGGTTAACACTTTGAATAATGTTATCGATTCACATGTGATGGTAGTGACAATAGGTAGCTTCTCATGGTGTAGGAATTCCATGGACTTGTTTCTTATACTTAATTAATTTGTGTTTTCCTATGGATGTATTTACAATGTATGATGTCATGTGGGAGAATGGTAGTATTATGATGGTATCAACCTTGCAAATATTATACATTTAATAATTTGTAGCATTGTAAACTATGCTCCCTGGGGGTGAAGCACAATTTCACATTTTTTTGTACTTTCTTTAGAGTCCACTCTCCTAGTTCGTTTTAGGATCATTTCTAACATTTTCCTTACCTCTAACTCAAGAGATATGTTGGATTCTTCCCTAAAACCCCTACTAACAATTCTATTCCCAAGAACTTTGGTCAATGCTAAAATCAAAGTTAAATCCTAACTTAGTGAACCTTTTATTAGTTGTTCATGTTTGGACATGTGTGTGGTGCATGTAATCTATAATGATGCACATAAACTCTAGCATGGCTCACTAGCATCCTACTTGTATGCATGAAAAGACAGGAAACTTTCGAGAGTCAACCCTTTCCTTGAGTGATGTGCCCTCGATTTTGACATTTGAATACACACTAAAATGGTTCCTAAATTCAAATTTTACATATCATCCTACACCTAAGGGAATCCTCTTACTTTCTATTTAAACATTTAGTTTTTTCATTGTCAAAGAGGGAATGTAAATTTAATGGTGAAGCCCTATCAAAATGAACATTTGGCTCTACAACTTGAAAAGTTGTATTTGAACTGTGAACAAGATTTGCCACCATTTATTCTTTTGCTACCTTGGTTAAAGCTTCATACATGTTGCAAAATGGTTGGAATCACTAATTGATGATCAACTTGTACCTCTCCATCATGGTTTGGGGTGATCCCACAATACTGGTTTACAATTTTTGGCCAGACTGGACACTGAACTAATTTTTTCTAACTAAATCTTTACTTTCAGGCACCTATAGCGACTAAACCATGAGGAATTTGAAGATGATGAAAACTAGTGATTTGTGGAATTTTGTCTGTAGATTCTAAATATATTTTTTTCAAAAAATTTGGAATTAGATTGGAATTCTTTTTTTCCATCTCCTTTGAAAAATTAGTTTTCAAGAACACCATTTTAAGTGAGTGATCACCAATCGTATAAAGTACATAACCTTTTTCCATGAAGGATAAAATTCCTTTCTTTTTTCTCAATTTAGATTTGTAACTATGATAGTTCTAGTAAGCCCAATTGGTTTCATAGTTTTATTGAATATTTCTTTTTTCATTAACTGCTCTCAAAGTCGCTTCACCACAATCTCATTACATAGGCGGACTATATAACAATAACTTTTTGTAGCTGTAATGTTCAAAAAAAATTGTTGGATCAAGTTGACTTCAATATCCTGCAGGCACCTTATTATTTTCAATTTTTTTTATAATCTTCTATTTTCCATCGCAGAATGTGAGAGCTTGATTTTCAAAGAAAAACTACATTCACAAGAAATAAAAAATAAATATAATAATTAAATTAAATTTATTTAAAATTATAGTTTTTGAGAAGCTTATAATAAGGACTACATACTTACAAAAGATAAATTTTAAATGAATTCATTTGATCCCCCAAAAGGTAAATCAAAAGTGGTTTTTTATCAGCATTTTGATAGTTGTATAGGAGACTCCATTATAGGTATGGTTTAAAACTAGCGAGGTTCTATCCAAGGGGTTTGGTCTAAGGTAGTTTGAGAAAACCCTTTTCAATTGGAATGCTTTAAATGAAACTTTTTAAGGCTTAAATCATTACATTTTCTAAAAAATATGTGATTTCAGCAAAAATTAGAATCTCCCAGAAATTGTAAACCAGCTTTGTGGGATCACCCTTTGGTATGGCTCTTCCTTGTAATATCATATTCAAGCTTTGATCTCCTTGTTTCATTGAGGTTAAGAGATTTATTATGACTGATTCCCTTGAGCATAGAACTTTTTTTGGGTTGTATCTTACATTACCTTTTTTGAGGCACATAGAGATCCACTAAAATACAATTGAGTAGGGTTTTTATTATTATTGATTTGTCACAGCTTGTCATAATCTTAGACACACTTAAGAATCAAATGACACACTATTTATTTTCATCAACATAGCTATTTATAGAGGCATGAATACCGAAGTAGGGGTTTGTCTAAGGAAAAATATTATATAGCCACAACCATTTTTTTCTTCTTTGTGTCTATATAGGTCTAGATCTAAAACTAGAAATATTAGAAAGTGATAGAGAAGATCAAAACATGAACCATCAAACTGAGACAAA
>VDFB02169587.1:0-12634 GCA_007258455.2 Sequoia sempervirens | reverse complement strand
TGTTGCTTTAGAGAAATAGGTTCAAACGTGACTGTTCACGTTATCTTTTAGGCCTAATTAGGTCAATGACTAATAAGGCTTATTGAATAAACCATCTCCAGGCTTGATTTCTCCCAACCACCACTAGGAACATGTCAAATTAGGTCTCTTAAAGCTTAATAAATCATCAAATGTCCATTCCCATAACCATTTTTACAAACCCTAGGTCTTAGGCTTCTTAAACTCTATTTTTAGCAGACTAAGACACAGTTTTACAGCCGAAACTTCAACTCTCCACACATTTGCCTTTACCTTATGATTTTTAACCTTTGAAATATGTAACTACATGTAACAAGGAGTATCTTCAAAAATTGAGAGCTTTCACCGGATAAAATGGAAGAAACACAATTTCTTAAGTCATTGTTTACCATAACATGGTTTTTAACTGTATTTAGAAAAAAAATGGCAATATCTAACTCAATTTAACTTCAACTTGCATGAAACAAAACGGATGGTGAAGGTGATTGAATATACTTTAATTTGAAATAAAAAATAAATGTACTCCTGTCCGTACTGGGTCGTACCTTGCAAGAAAACTACAAAAATCTGAAGAAAATAACAAAAATACAGTGCTTTTCATTATTCCATTTCAAATTTTCAATCACCCACGCTTTCCAAAATGGTTACAAGTCCTTTTAAAGGCATTACATGTCCTTTCAGTTTCCAACTACCTTCTACCGACCTAGAACACAACTAACCTTTCACCTTCTATGTTTGCATCATCTTTTGCATATTTGTGACAACTTTTGAATATATTGACATCTTTTACAACTTTTGGACAACTTTTACATTTTGACACAAAACTTAGTTTTGACATCTCCTAATGATTCTAATACATGAAAAATGACTCAAATGACCCTAGAGCAATGTTGAAACATCAAAGTTGATCATCCTTCAAGATGGAAACATGACTTTGCCAAGGTGGTCTTGCACCATACTCCCGGCCAAACGAATTTCAAGCCCTCTTGAATTTGAAGTTGTCAACAAATCTCCATCCCTTGTTTGCTCTGCTTCTGGTCCACCTTGAAATTGCTCTCATTGATCTTCATCTTCACCTTAGGTTTCATTTTTTCCATGCAAATCAGTCCTCTATCTTGCTTACCAACATTCTGTTGCTTCTCAATGTTCATCTCAACACTTTGTCCTTCTATCTATTGCATCTTGATTTGCAAATTGTTCCTTGTCCAAAATATTAGCATAACAAAGAAATGATATATAGCTTCTGCCACAATACCTCCATTTGTCTTCAATTCTTTGAAAGTCTCCAATACCAATTCATCCTTGATCATTTCTTCATCCAATCTTGACACCAACTCAATATCTCCTTCCTCTGAAATCGGGTTCTTCATCTCTTCTCCATCTTCATGCTTGGGAATATCTTCGTCCTTGAATTCTTCTTCAGCATCCTCAAATGTTTCTTCTTCCTCTTTTATCTTCCTCAATTGCCTTCTTCTCCTTCTGACTATCTTCTAAATGGGCCATACCACTTTCCTCTTCATGGTCAAGTGCCAACTGAATGCTTGTCTATACAACTGTTCCATCTTCATCATAGACTCTTGGAACTCTTCTTCCAATCTTCTCATCTCTTGCTTCAACTCTTGCTTCAATGTTGCTATTTCTCTGTCCATTTTCTCGTCTTTTTCTCTTTTTCCTCTCTTCATTTTCCTGCAAATGTCTTTTCAATGTCTCCATCTTTCAGATGGTCTCTAAGCAAGTCTCTCCTTGCTTCACTTTCTCTTAACTTACTCTACCTTCTCTTGGAAGCAACCAAGTTATCTTCTCAACCTACACACAACCACAACACAAAACCAACACTCTCTCTTTTCCCAGAGCCTTCTAGCTCTAATACCAAATTGATGCAATCAAAGGAAGAAACAACCTCACTTTCTCAATCTCATTTAACAAAACTCAAAACAGTCCTTGTTTGATCACTCATCTCAAGTACACATTTTCCTTCATAAAAGTCTTAGCTCAAACACTCAACCATGCAATCAGAGTTCCAAATCCTGCTAGGACCTTCAAACCACCTTTAACATCTTGAAAAAGAATGACTAAAACAAACTAGGTTCCTTCAAATATCAGTACATGACCATCTCATCCAAACTGTCCTCCAATGAACAATAATAACACTTCCTTGACCACAAGTACAAACTTTGGATTTTAGGACTCAAACAACCAACTCAAGACTTAAGACATCTTCATTTAGGTTGGAACAACATAATCAAACTCTTCTCAAACCCCAAAACACATTAGTGCTTGTAAGATTGCATGCATGTTTAAGATGATTGCATTTATCAAACCATATTTGTATGTTTTTATAAGTTCAAAGCAACATCTATCATAGTAGGTGGATGGCCGGCTTGTAGTTGGATGAATATCTTGGAGGACTACAAGGTCCAAGAAGCTGTGATCATGTGATAGATCCTAATGAAGTGTAATGGTGGATTTGAACAGGCCTATTCAGATGAGCAAAGGCTGCAACACCACAAAGTCTTGTGGAAGAGTTGCAACACTAGTGAAAACATAGATGGAAATTTTTGAATTGGCTGATTGTATAAGTACTAGCTTGTATGCTAACGATAAGATTATTTTCTACTGCTAGTAAACAGAATTATGGTCATAACATCGAAAAAACCAACATTAATATTTTCCAAGAATCGGACAAGCTTTTATTGACATGTAACATGCTAGGGAACACCAGTTTTAGTTAAAGCACCTTTCGCTTCAAATCTGTTTAAAATGGTCCCGAACCTTTCTCAAGCATATTCATTACTTAATGACCATTTTACTAGAAATGGGATTACTCATACGTTAGAACAGCTATAACATATTAGTTTATTTACTCGTCCGACCAAGATTCTTTATATCATTTGCTTATTATGTTTATTAATGACCATTTTACTAGAAATGGGATTACTCATGCGTTTGAACAGCTATAGCATATTAGTTTATTTACTCATCGAAGCAAGATTCTTTATATCATATGCTTTTATGCAAGAAAAGAAAATTACTATAGGAAAGATATTGATTGATTATGTAGTCTAGATAAGCATTGGTCAAGTACCTCTTGGAGTTTGTATTCAATCAATAGAGGCCAATTGCGATGAAAAAACATAATGTTTAATGTCCCAAGGTTATCCTTAGTTTAAAATGTGATTTTTTTTAATTTTTAGATTAACACAAAATTGCATGGGCCAAATATGCCTAAAATCACACATGATGCTGCATCCACTTGCTACCACAAACACTTGAAACAAGCCACAGACACATCCAAGTTAAAAGATTTTTAGCATTTTTACATTTTCTTCCAAAAAACTATGAATAATATTAATCAGAGGTTAAAAAAATAGGGGCTTGTAAAGCAAGCAATGTAGTTTGTTAAAAGGCAAACCTGATGTGATTCGGTTATCCTGAAAAAAATCTGGAAATGATACCAATCTCCATTTCATGACTCAAGGTACATATCCGGTAGGCAAGGAGCTCTTTACTGTTTTCTGTGACAAAGCTGTGTTCCAGTAGACATAAGAATGCTGTGCTGCATTAGCATCTTTGAGTTACAATGTTTTCAAGTGAAATATCATATCTGAAAATTACATTAGTTGAGGCATATGCTCTAGTTACAGCTCCTGTAAAGAAGATTGCACATTATCATTATTTTGTGCTTAGAACAGGTCCACAATATCTCAAATAACTATGCACTTTCCCTTTGTCCTTAGAAATCAAAAAATCTAATGTACTGCGGTTATGGAAACTAGGTATCAAAATATGATTGTAGATGCATTTCAATCTATATGCATAATTGCTTTCAGTTTATGAAGTCTAAAATCCCATGTATGACATTATCCCTTAAATCTGAAAGTCAAGGTTAACAAGTAAATGAATGTAATAGTATCAAAATAGATGCACCAGAAATTTTTCAGAGGGGATTTCAGCAAGTATAGCTTATCTTTCTCAGTAAAGGCTCTCTATATGCATACACACCTGGATTTGAGCATAAAAGAATTTACTTTAATACATAGCATCATATTTCATGGTGATGATTCATGCACTCCATACCTTCAATCAATATACTAAGAAAAATCTTAAAGAGTTATTTTTACAGTAATTTTTATGATCCCCACCAGCTTCCATCCTCAAGTTAAGATCATGAGTTAGTCCTTAAAGAACCATCCTTAAAGGTAATATAAAACCATACACATTGAATTCGCATCCAAATTGAAACTTTGGAGAAACCAATGCTACCAAACATCCTTCCACCATGGGTGAAAACTGAAAAATACATTTACTGCAATTCAATTTGATATGGACAAAACAGGCAGAAACAGCTGAAAATAGTAGGCGAACCCCTTACAGTAGGCTTTCAAAAACAGGAGATATCCCTGGTACTATCCCTTGATTTGAAGTGTTTCCTGTGGTAACTGAGCAAAGAAATGTTGATGTGCCCGGTATAATAAACTGTCCAAGGCCTTCATCTTCAACAAAGAACAATCCATGTGGACGCTTTGATTCAGAGAAATTTGAGGCTTCTGCTTCAGTAGTTTGCTGGAGAGGAACAGTTTGTCCCCCATGTTCAGGGGCATTATCACCCAAAAGAGATTCCAAAGACATTTTTATTTGTGAAGTATCAGAAATTGTAAATGAGACATCTAATAAAGAGGATGTATCAATATTTGACTGACTTGAAGCAGATTTAACATGAACTTCTGTGGAACCATCTGATCCACTACTTATTTCACCTTGCTTTTCTTCCAGCCTTGTAATTGTTCTTTCAACTTCTGCTACATGACTTTCAGTATTTCCAGAAAGATGATTAAATGAAGCATATTTTTCTTCAACCATATCTCGATCCTTTTCAATGATAATCTTAGTAGGCTTTGGGCACAATTTAAAAGGTTCAAACTCATAATATCCATGTAATGGGTGAAGCTTCCCAAGGCAATCATGGGCCATATTTGTGCTTGTAGACTGGTTAACATGAATTGAGCAAAAAACATTAGCCAATTTCATTTCACTGACATTCAGTTTCTGTTCATTTTCATCCTCCAATAGCACAATATCCTTCTCATGGTCGCTTCCTGTTTTGGTACCTGCTTTGCAGGACTGCTTGATAGTGAGAGCAAGACTATCCTGGGCATCACTGATATTTCTCCCTCTATATACAGTCTGTCTGGCATCCTCATTTCCTTGGGAAGAACAGTATGGAACTGAATAGATATTTTCCTGAGTTATGTATCGCACTTCTTCAAATGTATTAAAAAGGGTATTGTCATGGTAACAAGCCTCCTCCTCATCCAAATTATCTACTTCCAATGAGTGACAAGGTATTCCTGTGCATAATCCTGTTATTTCCACTTGGGATGAATGAAGTCCCTCATGGTCACTGCCCTCCTTGTCGTTTGCATTTTGTATTTGTGATGAACTAGTTGGCATTTCTGTCAAGATAAATCTTGTTTCTACTTGAGCTGGACGAGCAGAAACTGAAAATGCTGAAAGCTCTGAAGCTAAAACTTCCTCTAGACACAGTGTTGTCTTGTTAGGAGTAATCTGATGCTCATTAATTGGGTTGCTTGAAACCTCTGAACCTCCACATACTCCCATAGACTCTGCACTCTGGGAATCCTTATCTCCTAGATGTTCTTCCTTTGATAAATCATGTCGATCCAAATTCATGGATCCTGAATAATCCTGTTCAAGCTTTGGTGATATGTCAAGACTGGCTTTTGATGACTCCTCATTACAATGTAACAAATCTGTATTCTCTAAATGCAATTCCTTAGAATTACCCACACATGAAGCATCTGGAGGGAAGGTTGTAGGACTTGCAATGGCAAACAAAGGAGAAAATTCAGGAGATGACGCCGAACAAGCCCTTGGCATACAACTTGAGGATGGAACTTCAGCATTTAATAGACTTGGAATGTCCACCTCAGCAACATGCTTCCAATTACCATTATTTGACATTTCCAGGCCAGAAACAGAATTTTCCAGATATGAGTTTGATAAAACAGGTAAATCTGAACAAACAGTATTACTCTCTATTTTTGTCACCAGGGAATGGTTTTGCTGCATCTGACATGACTCGACAAGCTGAAGCCTCCTTTCCATCTTCTCAAAGGACCTGTGTACATAATCCTCAATCCGCAAGCACACAGCCTCTAATCTGTCCATTTTTTTGCAAATATGCTCCAACATGTTTTCTTCATTATTTTTTCTGGATAAGCTGTTATCAATCTTATTGCTTTCTAACTCTTCAGGAATGTAATGTTTATTGGATTCTTCATTGTACCGCCCATCCATTTGAGAAGAAATACTTTCGTTGGTGCCAGACATTACTCCCCTATATGAATTTTCAACTCCTAATACATTCTGCCTTCCCTTTATGTCATCTGTAGGTCCTATAGAAGGCACTGTATTTTGCAGAGTAGTTTTTAGATTATTTTTAGTCAGTTCAATATTTTCTCCAACTTTATCCAGATTCGGGGAAAGTTTCTCTTGAAACAGTGACAGTTCAGGTGAAACTTCCTTTCCTGGTAGTGTCTCAGAAGACAAATCATCTCCTGTTGAAGTTTCAATGTCTTTTACTGGGAAAGGTGTGCTGATGATTGGGGGATGACTAGACCCAGGCAGTTCTGTTTCAGAAGACCCCATTTGCGGCATGCTCTTATCTCTCCTGACATTGTACAATAAATCATCCTGATATTGAGTCAAACCACCTCTTGACATTTGGAGCATACTTGGAAGAAGCATTGCCAGTAAAGAGCCCCCAAATGGACTACCCTGAAGACTAGAGTTGCTCAAACTAATGGTTTCAGCTGTGTCTTTAACATCAGAAGCATGTAGACCGTATATATTAATTGTATCAATCTCTACACATGACTTATCTTGTAATGACAGCAGACGGATGGTTAAGGAAACACAAGGTTTAGCATCTACTATCTCAACAGTTGCTTCATAAAATGCTGTTTTTGACATCTTACTTGTGGACAAACTCACAATATTCTCATCAGCTCTAGCTTTAATGTCCATATTGGTTGCTGTCAGTGGATTGGATGCTCCTATGTTTGACAAATTTTCTTCTTTGGCATGATGAAGAGAAGGTACATCCTCTGAAGAGTTATCTTCATGCTGGCCTAATTCTATGCAATTGTCGTCTGAAATTTTCCCACTATGTTCAGCTAATATTTCCAATTTCTGTGCAGCTTTATCATCAGAATAATCTGTGTAGCCCTTGGACTTAAGGTGACACATCTCTCCAGGCTTACCCAGAGAATCCACAAGTGATCCTGAAAGTCTAACTTCAACCCAGCTATCTTCATCACTGCTCTGAGAGTCTCTTTTTCCAATTTCCTCTGAAACTCTAATGCTTTCATTCAGCACTTGTAGGGTTCCATCTGTAATCCCATCAATGCTTTCTGATTGACTTGGATAACTGTGTGATTCTTTGTCACAATTATCCACATTCAAAAATGGCTCAGTTCCATTCTCAATCAGTGAATGCAAAGAACTCTCAGAAAAATTATCAATACAGTTGTCTCTGTCAAATGAAGAACTATCATTCTTATTAATGGTTTCTCCAACATAGGCGGGATCATCATTCTGCATAGCCAGCTCACCACGGGCAGTGCAGACATATTCATTGTCAGCACCGATCTCTGACTCACTGTATAGTTCAAATATTCGGGCAGTACTCCGTACATAGACACTGGAAACCTCACATGATGATCCTTCAAACTTGACTGCATTCGCAAAACCATGACAATTTAGAATCAATTTAAATACAAATGAATTATTCTCAGTTAAAAATGAATAATCAATGCCATAGAATCAGTTGGCTGTTCTTAATTTGAACTATATGTATATTTGTTTCTGCAATCTTAATGAAGAGACAATTTTTTTTTTTTGGCAAAAAGGTGATAAACACCTGTTTTTTATTTATAAAATGAAATTACAGAAGGATTTAAATAACAAACACCCAATTGTGAAAGACAGCCCAGAGAAACAAAATTGGGCTGAGAAGATACGAGAATAAAACATATTTAAGAAGCAACCAAAAAAGAACAGCAAAAACACAAGCCCAGGAGCCAAGAACTAATCGACCATGATAACATCTGATTCTTCATCAGAATCTTGTCTATTTGCATGTCCTCTTTGTTGCTCGAAACAGCCCCAGGAGGAACAAGATTTAAAAGTAGCAGAAGGGCATTAAAACACCTTTTACCCCTAGAATCAAGGGCCTCACCCAACACATCTACATGGGAATCCAAAGAGTTAATAGCAACCCGAGGACAATTGTTTTACAGGCCACAATTCAAGGAATTGAAAACACATTTCACAGCAGATATACAAGCCATTCGATAAAATTGAAAAACTTACTTCTGATATACAAGCAAAGATCCATTTACACCATTCAGCAAAGAAACCAAATTTTCTCATGATCATTAAATTATTCCAATTCACTCTATCATAAGCCTTCATCATATCATTTTTTATCATCATCCCAGGAATCTTATTTGATTAAGTAGAATGAAGAGTTTCATGAGCTATCAAAGCACCCTCACCTATACCTTTACTCGAAACAAAACCACCTTGCTCCTCCAAGACATATGACGAATAATTTTTGCTAGTCTAAGAGTCATTGCTTTATAAAATATATTATAGACTGTGTTACATAGAGAAATAGGCCTAAAATCAGCAAAGGAATCAGGATTTTGGATCTTTGGGATCAAGGCAATAAAAGTAGCATTAATTTCCTTCAAGGTATTTTTGTTCCTTCTTGCTTCTTCCAAAGCCAACCAAAGATCTCTACCAATAAAATCCCCAACATTTTTGAAAAAATAAAGCAGTGAAACCATCCAAACTTGGAGATTTGTCGAGAGAAAGAGAAAAAACACAACCATACGAACTACTTCCAAAGAAAATTCAGAAAGCAGCATTTATTTTGATCTGTGGAGACCAAAGAAAGAATATTATCTAGAATGTAAGAACCCTCATCATGATCTACTTCATCTTGGGCTGACTTAGATAACAGATTTTGAAAGAAAATGATTGCCTCCAAATGAATGCCTTTTGAATCCTCTAAAAGTTGACCAGCTGCAGACTTGATAGGACTAATCATATTAAACTGCCTTCTCATTTTAGTAGAAGCATGGAAGAACTTAGTGTTGTACCCCAAAATTAAAATTTTGTTACACTTAGACATTTTGAAGAAATGAGTAATAGTCTTGTCAAATCACCAAAAAGGTCAAAATTTGGGTGTGCATGTCTTGCATGGAGGGTTAAAACACAAATTTTTCAATTTCGACGATAAGAAGCAAGAGCGGCAACCTACAAAACCCATCTCAGTTTTTCATCCTAAATTTTAGGAGCATTTTAGAAATTTTCTCAAATAGTAAAGTTTTACAGGTTTTGGGTTTCTTCGAAGCGGATCTTGGCAAAATTTTCTAAAATAGAAAATTTCTAAAATAGAAAGTTGGTCGACAGGTCCTGTCGATTTTGATTGGCTCAAAATATGTCCGTATCAGGTGGTGCATCGAATCTTAAAATAATCAGTTTTGCCCTACTGGGTCTATTCAGCTTTTTCAGAAGCATATCTGGAGTTCCGAGGTCATCAATGGAGGTCATCCGACTGCCAGGCGTTAATTTTAGCATTCAAAACTTCCAGCAGAAAGTGAAATGATGAACATGCACGAGGATCGAGGAAGAAAAGTGAAAAGTCATGAAAATTTTCTAAGTCTGCTAAGTTTGGGCGCCCCAGTTGAAGAAAGGCGCCCACCTTTTTAGGGCATCAGATGAAGAAATTAGGGTTACGGTCTCCAATGGAAGTTGCTCAGTTTTCAGTCAGCTTCGCGATGGATATCCCCGTCAGAGCATCCGATGATCCAGTCTCCGGCAAATTCAAGTCAAAGTAGAAGGTATAAAGTGAAAATCTGAAACTTGAAGTTGAATAAATTATGAATTTTTCTAAGTCTGGAGAAACTGGGCGCCCTAAGAAGAGAAAGGCGCCCAACTTTTCAAGGGTGCAAACAGAGGAATTTGCAGTCGAAGCTATAACGGGATGTCTTCAGAATTCAACTGGCTTTGCAGTGAGCTATTCAGCACGACAAACGGAGCTCGCAGTCATCAGATTCAAAAGGCTGAACAGAGGGTCCGACGAGAGGTGAAAAGAGGAATTCAAAGCAAAAGTGAAAAAGGTGAAAAATAAACTAAGTGTTGGTAAACTGGGCGCCCCCAGTCAAGATAGGCGCCCAACCTTTTGAAGGGTGAAAGTTCATTTTTTGACAAAAGTGTCTCCAGAAGACCCCCCTTTATTCTCCGTCAGCTTCGCGATGAGCACAACCATCAGTCAATCCGACACCCGGAGCTCAAGATTCAACAAGGTCGCCCGAAGAAGTGAAAGACATGAATAAATTGGAAAATTTTCTTAGTCTGATGGAAGTGGGCGCCCCAGTTGAAGAAGGGCGCCCAAATTTTAAAGCCTTCAGATGATGGAATTTGCAGAAGTAGCGTCCAAGAAGGCCTCGCCAAAATCAGTCTGGCTATCCAACGAAACACTCAGACAGTCAGTCCGATCAACGTAGCTCCCGGAATCGAAGATTCACCAGAAGATCAAAGGGAGAAGGAAGAACGTGGAAGTCAGGAAAATGGCTAACACTGGAGAAGTTGGGCGCCCCTAGAAGGAAAAGCCTCCCATGAATTCGGAGGTCGAGATCAAATTTTTAGCCGGAGGTGCCTCCAGAACATCTTCTTCAGAATCAGTCCAGCTCCGCAGTAAACCACTCAGCTCGCCTGTCGGGTAAACAAATCAACGAGAAATCAGAGGCGAAGTGGCATGTTAAAATTGAGAAAAGTTGAAAAAGTTGAGATTTTGACTAACACTGGTGAAGTTGAGCGCCCCTCTTGGAGAAAGGCGCCCAAACCTTCATGCCTTAGAAGATTTTTGAAGATTTTCAAAATTTCAAAATTTGCTTGAGAAGAAGATGGCGTCCAAACTTGAGAAGCTGAGATTTAGGGTTTTGAAAATAAAAGCAGAAAAAAAAGCAAAACCTAAAATCGAACTCTAAGTCTATTTAACACTTCTTTTCAATGTATTTTTCATTATTTTTGCAGGTAGCATCCAGAGGAGAAAGTTGGAGCAGCAAGTTTGAAGAATTTTTGTGATTAAAGAATTCATAGTTGCTGGTTTTATATCAGATTTTTCAGACCAGCAAGCATAAACCATTGTTCTTTCAAGCTTTTTGTTCCAGAAGATCAAATTTTTCAAGCAGAAGGCCAAGGCTTTCGATTTTTCAGTTATCTGGGTCTTTTTGCCTCCACCTTCTGAAGAATTTTTCAAGAACTTCATCAAGTTGCAGCAAGTGCTTTTATCTTGCATGTCGGTGAAAACCTCAGTGCATTCAAATTTCAACCATCTGGGTCCTTTCCAATCGGTCTTCTGAAGAAAACCCATATCGCAGCTTTTTTCAAAAACCTAGGGTTAGCCGCTTTTTCAATCAAACGTCAGAGTTTTGCAAATCCAATCAACTGGGTCCATTTCTAATGATATTCTGAACAAAACCCAGATGCCAGCTTTTTTCGGGAAAAATTGAAGAAATTAGGGTTTGCTGCTTTTTCAGTGAAAATTCAAGATTTTCAAAAACGGACGATCTGGGTTGTCTTGTATCGCCATTCTGAACAAAACCCATATCTCAGAAAAATTTCTCAAAAAATTCGTCCGTTGAAGCACAAAAATCAGCATTCTAAAAATAGAAATTGCGCAAGACTTGTTCCGGAACTGTATGAAGTTTACGTATCATTCTTCGTTTTCTCAAAATGGAGTACACTAATGTTTTCAAGTCCCAATCAGCACTTTTTCAATACTACATCAAAACACCGAGACGTAATTCTTGCATCATGTCAAGCCTGTTCGACCTACACGCTTTAGAGAGAGCGTGCAACACTTCTCAATCAAGAACCCTGGTCATTCGACTCCTTCAAAGAAATAGCCTATTCCTATATCGGGCCGAGCCTTGAGTTCGTAATCGCCAGATTAAGCATTACAACCTCGCTACTAGGGAGATCCAACAAAGCGTGATGGCGTGTTGATTTGGTGCGCTTAAAGCCCCATTACGGTTGAAAAGTGTTTTTCCATTCCCCCATGGCCTCAAAGTGTAACTCTTTCGAGGGATGAGTGTGAAAAGATGTGGAATATGCATAAGGACAAATACAGCAAGAAGATTGCCCAGAGATGGATGAAAGAAAAACATAAGACATTGCCCAAGAATGTCGGACGAGGGGAGTTCAAGGACGAGGTTGCCATCATCATCACTTTGCTCAACAGGGTCACTGTTTCCGAGGATGCCACCAAGTTCCAACCTTTGATGTTTTATGCCATACCTCACATTATGAAGAAAACCGAGTTTTATGACTGGCCTACTTTGATAAGTGACTGCCTACATCAACAAATAACATAATATTTCCAGTTTCATGTATTCCACATGGTGTCATATCTAGTCTATTTGGTGGCCTATCAAGGTCAATTCAGAGGATTGAACACCGAGGGATCTTTGAGCGTTCAACACATATATAATTATTATCCTCAGCTGGAGTTCACAAAGTC
>VDFB02169585.1:0-10888 GCA_007258455.2 Sequoia sempervirens | reverse complement strand
CTCGTCTCATCCCTAGTCTATACAAGCCCTTGGGCCCATGAGCGAGGCACAATTAATCTTGTTTAGTGTTTGATGCAACCTAAGCTTCTAAGAGTTTGTTAAGTTATCACTTAATTATCTAACTTGCTAAGAGTTATCCTGACACCACTTTGTGTGTCGACCCTCATTACAAGCCACTCTTCTAAGACAATACGTGGAACAACTCCACACTCAAGGGTACACATGTGCGATCTAAGGACAATGACTCCTAAACCAGACATCAAGTCCATACATCTCGTTCACATTAACCGGGTAAAATTTTGGATACAATTAGATGCACTACTCAAGGTACCCAAAGGTTGACTACAATTACGACAACCCGTACCCAAAATTAAAACAACCATCTGGACGACTTACGTATACAATGACTTGTTTGCCTCACTAATGTTTGAACGCCACACAAGATAATGAAGAATTTCAAACAATTCTTATCAAATAAAACTAATATTAGGATTTCGTAAATCCAATTTATTCAATTAGCATGGTGCATTAATTAACTCATTTACTACGTACATACTTGAAATAGAAAATTCATTCACTTAGATAATTATTGCGTAATTTAAAGAAAGCATTTAATTTTCTAGCTCAATCATTTTAACTGATTAAATACGATCTTTTAAAACAAATCAAGTAATTAAAATAAATAAATTTTTATTTTAGTTATGCTAAAAATATTTAATTTAAAATTAGCAATTTAATACCCACATATATATATATATAATTTATATACTTATAAAGTATATTCCTTTTTCAATATATATATATATAATTATTTAAATAATCTATTTAAATATAGCTAATTTTAAATAATTAATTAATTTATTTAAAAATACATTATATATATACCTATTATATAAATATAATATATATAAAAATTATATATTTAAATAATTAATCAATAATAAAATAAAATAAAATTATTTATATATTAAAATAATATATAATTAAAAAAACTTAATTTTTTTAAAATAAATAAATAAATATACTTTTATTTGGGATTTGCCCCCATATAGGAGGAGGGAGTAGCCATTGGTTGCGCCCAACCTCATTTATGGAGGCTGCACTACCAATGGCAGCGCCCCCCCATTGGGGCTAGGGTGCACAGCCATAGGCTGCCCGACTCCCCAAATAAAATTTTATATATATATATTTTTTAAAATATATATTTACTAGTAAAAAAAATAGTATATAAAAAAATACAAAATTTCTAAAAAAACACAAAATTTTCTGTGTAGTATTTTTTTTAAAGAAAAATATATTTTCATTTCCATAATTTTAAAAATACAATATATATTTATAAATATATACCCAAATTTTCATTCATAGCCAAATTATGCAAATTATCAACAGAATTAATAAATTGACAATTCAACAAATTGTTTAAATTCTAGTTTGTAGTGAAGGTTTTCTTTTTGTTGATTTATTCTCTCATTTTCAACAAAGAAATTTATTGTTTTTGTTTTCCAAAATTGAACAATTGTTTGTTTTCTAATTTGCTAGCTCATATCAGAAAAAATCTTTTCGTTTATTTTCCCTATTCTCTATGGTTTGATTCTTGTTTTGTTTTCTTTCCTAAATCCAGCAGCAGTTTGCAAGATTTGAATTCATTTCACATGGGTTTTTCATTGCATCTAAATAGCATTTAAAAGATTTTCAACAGCATAATGAAATTGAAACATATTTCAAAATGAAAACAGAAATAAAGAAGAACTTGGTGTTCTCTCCAAAAGCTTGAGGACTTAACAATGGTGATTCCAAATCTCTTCTTCAAGATTCAAATCTAGCAATAGCCAAACTCTCCACCAAAATTCCAATGATACGAAATGGACAATGCTGAGATAGAACTTCCCCAAAATAGCAATCCTCCAATTTTGCAATCTCTCAAATTATGAAATTTAATTTGCTAAAATAGAGTTTTCCCCAAATTTTAAATTCTTAAAAATAATATCTCATATATATTATTATAATGCAATTTAGAGATATTTCATTTTTTGAATTAAAAATTCAAAATATTATCTCATATTAACCATTTTAAAATTAGAAGATATTTCATTTTTTGAATTAAAAATTCAAAATAAATATCTCAATAAAATATATTAAATATTTGTTTTTGAATTAAAAATTCAAAATAAATATCTCAAATAAAATATATTAAATATTTGTTTTTGAATTAAAAATTCAAAAGAAATATCTCAAATAAAATATATTAAATATTTAGAGATATTTCATTTTTTTGAATTTAAAAATTAAATTATTTCCAAATGAAATTTTTATGCATTTAAAAATTCTTTTATCAAAAGGAATTCAAAATTTTGAAAATAAATTATTTTACTTTACAATTTTCAAAAAGAGAATTTTGAAACATATTTCCATTGTCAAATTTAAATATAAATATCCATAATCTTAATTTGCCAATATTAACTTAATTAATCAATAATTAAATCTAATCCAAGATTAGATTATTTTATTAATTAAATTAAATTAATCAATAAAATACATAACATTTCAATATTGAAACTAGATATGTTAAATCATCATTTTAACCATACCCGCCATTTAAACCTTTAAAATAAGAAAATAAATAGTTAATCAGGGAGGAATGAACCAAATCAAAACCGCTAAACCCGATGACAAACTATGACTAGGGTGACGACTTGGCATGGAAAACCTAGCTACTATCTCCCAATCATTTACCATTGGTCAATGGACATGCTCAAACCTGTGAAACTAGGTGGAGTCGATGTCCTGTACCTGTCAACCTACGAACAAAGAGTATGTCAAACATGCATATATCAGATATATTAAAGCACATTGTGAAGGGAAAAATCTCAGAATCATAGGGAGCTCGCAAGCGAGTGATACAATCCCATCTCCTTCACCAATACAAACTTTCTAACTGACGAGTCTAACATCATTAATATAATAAAGCATAAGAATGATTAATTAAATATCGACTATGATAATTCATCACATGTCATAATGATATCCTCAAAGTAAAATATTATTACATCAAAATATTCCATACACATCGCTCAACAATTACAATCAAATAGAAACTAGTACACAGTCAAGGTGCTAACATAAATAAAACATACATAGCTGAACACTGTTCAATCAAAGAGAAAAATGGAGGGGTACTACACTATCCATTCGATAGGAGCCTTGCAATGGTACCATTTCCAAAGGGGTTTGAAATCCCTAAATTCGACAAATACCGCAGACTTGGTAACCCTGAGGATCACATCAGAGAATTCCAAGTACATTGCATGGAGGTCGCATATGACAATACATATATGATGTGTCTATTCCCTTGAAGCTTGGCTAGTCTTGCCATGGAGTGGTTCTCTCACCTTCCTCTTGGCATCAAAAAGTTCCAAGAGATTATAGACACATTCCTAAAAAATTACGCATTCAACATGTGCATGGATATTAGTCTATAGGAACTATCTGCAATCAAAAAAGCTAAGGGGGAATCATTCACTTCCTTCCTACAATGATGGCGATCCAAAGCCAACAGGAGCAAGTGGGCCATGCCGGAGGAACAAAAAATTTGCACCATCATTTCCAATCTTGAGAAAACCTTGGCATTCCATCTAAAAATGCAGTGCATCACCACCTATGACTAGTTGATCCCTAAGGTGCTCAACATTGAACAAGCCCTTATTGCACAAGGGGTGACACCCACGTATCCAGAACACCAAGACAACTACCCTTCCACTAGCTACAATGAAAATCCTCATACATGGACAAGAAAAAAAATGTAACTAATGATGGTGTGGTTGATGCCAAGGTTAGAATTAGTGTCCTAAAATAAAACACCCAATCATATGAGCAACCACAAAACACCAATCAAAATAACATGCAAACCAACAAAATATCACAACAACCACCCAATAATAAAATCAACAATCTGAATAATCAAGGGGGACCACCTCCACGAAACAGGTATCCCCCCAAGCAAAAGTACATAGCCCTTGGGGAATTAATTGAATCCATGATGAAGAAATTGGTAAATGAGAAACTCATCAAAATTCCCATGTATGAGAATTATCAAGAACCCCAAGTGAAACCACCATGGTACAATGAAAACCACCTTTTCAATTTTCATAAAATCAAGGGGCACACAATTTCCAGTTGCATGAGGTTGAAAAATCTAATCCAAGACCTCATCGATGACAAGATCATAAACGTTGAACAACCAGCTGGAAATCAGGACCTAAAAATATACACGAATTCAATGTTGGATTATAACAAAGGGAACAACAATGGAAAAAAAAAGTATGCCAATGTAAACCATGTGTATGATCATGTTGTTGTATCCATAGATGAATGGGTCATTGTTGTTAGCATCAAAGGGGCCAAAGTTGACTGTGGAGTCATCACACGTGGTGGAAAATTTACCATTGCAAGATCATCATAGCCACCTAGGGCGTACACCTCAAATCTGAAATCCATTCCTAATGGCTACAATGTCTTAGACCAATTGAAAAGAACACCCACTCAGATCACCATCATGGAGTTACTGAAGATTTCATCTACCCAAAGAAAAATCCTTGAGGAAGCATTGGCTTCATTTACCATCTCCGCTGATCTTGATGCAAACCAATTCCAAGCTATGGTCGAAAAAATTACCACCACAAATCTCCTCACATTTTCTGATCAAGACTTCCCCACCCAACCATCTCACAATAACACACTCCACCTTGAGGTACTAGTTCATAAAAAAAAAGTTAAAAGGGTCTTGGTGGATGAGGGTGTAGGTTTAAATATCTATTCTCTCAAACTAATAAAGAATTTGGGATTCTCTGAGGACTCCATTGAAAAAGTAAAGGGCATCACAATCAGGGCTTATGATGGTCAAGAAAGAGTGTCTCAGGGCACTATCCAACTCCCTATTCAAGTAGGGCCAACCATTATGGAAACCACCTTCCAGGTCCTTGACCTTGATTTACCTTATAACATCCTGCTAGGGTGACTGTGGATCCATGGGATGCAAGTAGTTGCATCTACCTTCCACCAGTGTGTCAAGTTCTCCTATCAAAATCAAGAGGTTGTGATTTATGGTGATCTTGAGCCCTTTTCTTATTGCAAAAATTTGGAAGAAAAAATACTGTAAAATCCCCCAAGTTTTGAAGAATGATGAAGACCATTCAAACCTATATGTAGACCTAGCTACTTTAGCCTCCACTTCTGAGACAAAGACACTCACCATTCTTGATATATCTGAAATCAAGGTCATTATCCAAGAAAATGGCTGTGGGGATTATGAAATGAAGAAAAGTGCTTTTGTGATAGGAGAGTTACCTCAATCTCCTAGGTCTCATGGGAAGCCCCAACCAACTGGAACATCATCCCAAACCTTTAGAGTAGACCCTTCTAGATTCAAATGTTGGGGGGATCTAAGTCAAGAAGTGGTAGATGAAAGAGACATATCAAGCTTTCTATACCAAGATAAAAGGCTCATGCCTAATCTTACAATGGATGAGAGTAGAAAAGGATTAAAAATGATGCTTGGCATGGGCTATGATAGAAACAAGAAAATTAGATAGAATGACAATGGTATTCTAGTACCTATCATTCTGGAGAGGCGTATGAGAAATCTTAGCCTTAGATGTACTCCTCCGAGGGTAACCATACTTGGCAAAGGTGCATCCTAGTTAAAATAGTCAAAACTCCTCAACTATCAGTGGCCGCTCTTCGATTACCCGTATCCATAGGTTGAGTCATAAACAACTTTACTTTTGGCATAACTGATGTGTGTAGTAGTAGTGATGATGAGGAAGATCCCATGACTGATTTACCTATGCTATTCGATGATTCCTATATTCTCATCATTAGTACCCTATCTTTTGAGTTGACCAACCAAACCTATGAAATAAACTTAGTCTATTCCCAACTCATCGACAAATGAGGACCACTGGTTCTAGATACATTTGAAAATGATGAGGTGCTCTCAAAATTCATGGGATTACGAGATACTATACCATGCAAAGATCAAAAATTTTGGTTTGACATCATACTGGACACACATGCCTATTACGAGGAAATAATTGAATCCTTCAGTTGCAAAAGTGAAAACTTGAGAATAATCTCTAGTTCTTTGAGAGAAAACCACACTGTTGCCCTCTCTGACTCAAAACCATAAAAATAAAGGACATATCTAATGTTGAAAACCTCTCTAAGGTGTCAGAGAATGAAGGATTCAATATTCCTCTTAGTGCCATTCATCAGGAGAAGTCAACAGTTCTGGCAGAAACATGTAATCCATTCAACTTGGGAATAGAAGAGACACCACACATAACATTCTATGTAGAGTTTCTTTTAACAGAAGAACAAGAACTCCTAGTTTTGTTCCTAAGAGAAAGGAAAGTAAAATTTGCATGGACCTATGTTGACATTCTTGGGATTGATCCAGAAGTCGTGGTTCACCACCTAGCTGTATATACAAAAGCAAAGCTAGTGAGACAAAAGCTAAGGAAAATGCATCCCTAGATAGCATTGTTGGTCAAAATGGAATTACAAAACCTCCTAGATGTAGGATTCATACGACCAATAGATTATCTAGAGTGGGTCTCCAATCTTGTACCTGTCTCAAAGCCCATTGGGGTCATCCACATCTGCACAGACTTTAGAGATTTGAACAAAGCATGTCCCAATGATGACTTTCCTCTCCTAAACATTGACATGACTATAGATATGACAACGAGACATGAAATGCTATTGCTAATGGATATATTCTCTAGATACAACTAGATCATGATAGCTAAAGAAGACCAACACAAGATCGCTTTCACTTGTCCGTGGGGAACATACTATTGGAACATGATGCGGTTTGGGCTAAAGAACGCTGGAGCTACTTTTCAAAGGGCCATGACACTAATCTTTCATGATATGATTCACAAGACTGTGGAGGATTACATGGATGATATATTGGCCAGGTCAAATAAATGTTGAGATCACATAGTAGCGTTGATTTTCATCTTTGATAGACTAGAAAAGTACAAGGTTTGACTAAATCCAAAAAAGTGTGTTTTTGGAGTACAATCAGGTAAGCTCCTAGGGTACATTGTATCCATGAGAGGAATCGAGGTAGATCCAACCAAGGTCAAGGAAATTCTCAAAATAGAGGCACCAAAGATATTGAAACAAGTAAGAGGCCTACAAGGAAGACTCCAGTCCATCCGTTGATTCATAGCACAATTGGTAGACAAGGCAATCTCATATTCTCATCTACTCCACAAGGGGATAGCATATAGATGGGATGAGAAATGTGACCAAGCTTTCAACAAGATCAAGGAGTGCTTACTCACACCGCTAGTTCTCATGCCACCCATTCTAGGAAAACCCTTGATCTTATACATATCAGCAACATCAGGAGCTCTCGGCGCTCTCTTAGCCCAACATGATGAAAATGGGAAAGAAAGAGCTATCTATTACATTAGCCAAACAATGGTAGGGCATGAGCTAAACTACACACCCATTGAGAAATCTTGCCTGGAAGTCATGTTCATAGCACATAAATCTAGACATTAGATGCTAGCACATCAAATAAAACTTATTACAAAGATAGACCCTCTTAAATACCTACTATCCAAAGCAACTCTCACAGGGAGAACAAAAAATTGGGTATGTGGAACACAAGGCCATCAAAGGACAAGCAACTATAGATCAACTGGTAGAAGCACCCATATATGCAAAAAATCCATTAGTATCAAAGTTCCCCAACGAATCAATCTTCAACCTAAGTGTGGAAAAACACCAGAAAATGTACTTTGATGGATCCTACACACAACATGGGTTAGGAGCAAGAATCTTTTTCATCATCCCACAAGGGGATTGCATACCAAGATCATACCAGTTGTCATTTCCATGCACAAATAACATTGTAGAATATGAAGCTCTTGTCATAGGGTTGTGAATTGTAGTGTAGTAGCAAATAATGGCACTCAAGGTATACAAAGACTCACAACTCATGGGTATGTGCAGGATCATCCTAGAAAAAATAGGCCCTTAAGTGGCAAAAAAATTAGAGTTAGGCAACTTGACATAAAAATTTGAATAAGTTATCTATATTATTTTGAAAAAATATGTAAGAATAGAATCTGTAGAAAATTGAATGTAGTTTTTAAACTACTAGGTTTGTTTAAAAAAAATAAAAATCTATTTATGAAAATTTGAAATTTCAATGCAACAGTACTTAAATTTCGGGAAAAAATAAGAAGGTGTCTATCTGACCACCCTAACCATAATAAAATGATAATATTTTTTTTATAGATTTTAGATATAAGTAGAGGACTCATGTCCCGATGTGATCATATTTTGTAATTTTTCCAAGCAAATAATTAAATATGAATTTTTATTACAAATTTTAAAAATATAAAAAAAATCGTGATGTCCAATCCATCTTAACTTGGTGAAAACTTCATGAAATTCAAATTTTCTTTTTCTAATCCTATATTATGTGAAGCATAGAATGTGACACATGTTTGGGATTCAAAAAATGTGATATCATTTGAAAACTATAGATGATTTTCAATCAGTCCTTTAGTTAGGACTTTAGTCATAATTTGAATAGAAAATAAATAATAATTACTTATTAAATTCAAATTAAAGCATAATTTATTTGTTGGAAAGCTAAGAATCTCCTTTAAAACCCTTTTTTGTTTCATCAATTTTGGGTAAAAAGAAGTCGTCAGCCACATACCCATCATATTGCCACTTTTTGGCCCATCATGATCCTGCACATACCCTCATAATCAACCAAGTAAACAATGAATACTAGACCAAGGAAGACAAGTTGTTTCCATATAAGAAGCTGGTAGAAAGCCTTAAGGAGTTCTTTATTGATATCACATTTGAGCAGTTACCAAGAGAAATAACAGAGCTGAGGATATCCCACACAATTGATTATGGCTATAATTGGATGACTCTTGGATATCCCACACAACATCCCAAATCAAAAATTCCATGCAGAACTTCTCGTACCAGCATTTGAGGTACCAGAGTCTGAATTTGTGTGTGAAATTGTTGGTCCCGATGATCCCTAGTATCTTGATATATACACCTAATTGAGAATAGGAGTCCTCCTCATAGACATAATCTCAAACCTCAAAAGAGCCTTTTCCAAAATTCATCCCACTTTGTCATCCTAGGAGATACCCTATACCATAGAAGCATTAAGGGAACCCTATTACATTGCCTGAACACTGAGAAAGCTTTGATTGCTTTAACCAAGGTACATAACAAAATTTGTGGTTCACATTTGAGTGGTATGACCTGGCTAAGAGATTTCTGAGGACTGGGTACTATTGGCCTACAATGGAAAGGGAAGCTCATGGTTATGCCAAAAGATGTTTGCAGTGTCAGCAATATGGGGACCTCATCCATGCACCAACTTAGGAGCTTCACCCAATTGTTACACCATGGCTCTTTTCATAGTGGGGGCTCGATCTCATTGGAAAAATTACCCCCACCTCATCCGGTGGACATAAGTTCATCATCACTACCACTAAGTATTTCATCAAGTGGGTGGAAGCCATCTCCATGACCTACATTACTGGAAAGTAGATATCCAAGTTCATCTTGAACTACCTAATATGTCGCTATGATGTTCCTCGAGCCATTATCTCAGATAATGGGACACCTTCCAAGAATTAGAATGTTTGTGACCTATGCCTAGAATTCAAAATACAACATCGATTTTCTACTTTGTATTATCCCCAAGGCAATGGACAAGTTGAAGCTACCAATAAGACCATCTTGAAAATCCTCAAGAAAATAGTCAATGACGTTGGTTGTGATTGAAATTTGTAGTTGAATCCCGCCCTATGGGCCTACTAAACAAGCATTTTCACACCAACATGTGCCACCCCATTCTCCCTGGTCTACAGATCAAAATCCATACTCCCTATTGAGATCGAGCTCCCATCCCTAAGGATATCATTGTAGAATCTCATCACAGATGAAGAATACCATGTATCACGACTGAATGAGCTAGAATTACTAGATGAATGGTGCATGGATGCCTTAAATCATTTACAAGTATATTAAAACTAATTTAAATGGAGCTACAATAAGAAGATTAGGAGTTGAGTCTTCAAAGTCGAAGAGCTTGTGTTGAAGGAAAACCAAAAGAATGTTCCAAATCTGAATAGCAAGGGAAATTTTGAACCCAACTGGTTAGGAACCTTCATCATTACAACAAGCTACAAGTTAGGGGCATATCAATTGTCAATACCCAAAGGGGAACCTCTGTAGGAGCTCATGAACAACTCCCATCTGAAAAAGTTTTATGCCTAATCCTACAGGGTGTAAAACCAAAAATACTAAAAAAATGTCCTAAAAAAATGGTCACCCTGTTGAAAACCTGGTAAACAGGAATCTTGGTGATAACAAAAAAAAATCAAAAAATCAAAAAACTTAGAAAAATGATTAAAAATAGTAAAGAAAAAAAATCATCCTCTAGTGAAAACCACTTCAGTGGCACTTTGGGCAAGTACCTTGGTGAAAACCTGGAACATAGGCACCTTGTGTAAATAAGCATGTTCCATCCACTAGGATCTCCATGGCTTGTTATGCATCATCCATCACATCCCATATCTCCAGCCATCACCCATCCGCATCCGCATCATAGCTTGGTCCTGTGTTCGTGTCATGATCCTTCCTAGTACTACTCAGCCCATTCACAAGGTCAGTTTGTCTTGCCTATATCAGAGTAGTCTATTGCATCATGCTGGGGGCATGTTCTCATTGGATCGAATCCATGTATATTCTTGAAGTCTTCCCAAAATTAGAAAATCTGAAAACATCAGAAAATCCAAAAAATTCAAAAACATCAAAACATCAAAAA
>VDFB02169584.1:0-42756 GCA_007258455.2 Sequoia sempervirens | reverse complement strand
TTGAACCTTTCTATCTCAGTAGACATAAACCTGGCATCTGTTGCCGCATCGCATGTGAAAATTCCCAATGTGAATGGAAAATTAGCCGCGATCTTATGACGACTACGAAGAAAGAAATGGACATGCTGCATCTGTCTGAGGAACTCCATAAAAATGAGCTTATCTGAAGGGTATCTCGGTAACATCAGGGGTTCTCCAACATATCCATAAACGCGAATGTATGTGAAAGTAGGAAACTGGATAAAGCAATCCGCCCAAGTCTCCATCGCTGATTTGGCCTCAGCAGAAATGCGAATGTGCATCTCGTTGTCAAGATTCCCAGAAAGTGATCATTCACTGCTCGGAAGTCTTGCTCAGACTGAGAAACTCCAACTGAGGATAATACTCATGAATACGCTGAACACCGAGAGTGCCATTGGTTTTAAGAAGCCTGTAGCTACCTTGAAAAGCAACAAGTAAACCAAATAGGATACCATATGAAATTCATGATACTTGAGAAAATTAGTAATTTGCTGATTTAAGCAATCACTAATCAGCATAGCCCAATCAAAACGCTCTGTACCATCAAGAATTCTAGTAATCAGGTAGAACATCCATGAACGGAAAGTGCTGGCATTTGATTGACCGGTAACTCGGTTGAGTAAAGTTATCAAAACAACAACTTCCTCTTTAAATTCTCCACGGCCAACCTTCTTAGGCAAGTTAGTTTTCTGGACTGTCAACCATTTCTGAGCAACCTTTCTCTGTGAACGTTGATGATCAGCATTCCATATCTTCTCACAAGCTTCAAGGACCATAGTAAAGTTATCTGAACGAGAAGGAATAGCAAAACATTTCTCTATGTCCTTCGGCTTGAGACTGCAAACAACTCTTCCATCAACCGATCTGATCTGTCGTGAAGACGAGTCATAATGCTTAATGCAAGCAAGTACGAACTCAAGATCGAAAATAGTAACAGGAATAGATGCTGCTGCCAGCAACCCGGAACGCTCAAGATTCCTCAACGAATTGCTGCCAATATTCTCCAAACTGCTCAAATTGACCACTGGATAAACATGATTCAGGTCTGTGTCTGAAGTTTTGATGAAATTATGTGTAAGGGCTGATTTCACCTTGTAATCAATGAGATTGAACTGCATTTTGAAAATGATGACTTTTGACTGTAAAGTCGAATATATCTGGAGAACTTTTCCCGAAACCTCGACAAAGCTAAAATAAATTTCCTCGACGAAAAAGAAATTTAAATTATCCGGAACATGGTTTTGTACAATCACTCGAACAAACTAGTTGATTCGTAATGTGATTCAAGCCCACATGCAAAGAAATTCTCGGAAAAAGGCACAGAGCTTCAAAACGAAGGCAAGGGGCGATTTTCTCGAAAAAATCTAAGACGTGGGTCTCGCTGCAAATGCTGAAATATGAGAACCCTGATGATCAGATTCTGAATATGTGTTGAATTTCTTTGACATGTGAAGAAAGTACCTAAGGTGAGAAATAGAAGAAATAAGACAAAAGATAGAAAGTTTTGCTTGTCTGCTTCTGAAAAATCTGCCAACCTCTTCTCTGGAACTTGATAAAACCTGCATGCAAAGTGAAAATAAAGACTAGAATCGCCTTCCTCTGATCAATCTGAACTCGTTGCTTCGAAGAATGCTAAAATCGGACACCTGAATCATCTTTAGCTTGCTGGTCGCTCAAAAAGAATATAAGCTTCAGAGCAAAAGATGATGAAATAATGGACGCCATTCTTGAAATATATAGATTTTCATCTTAGAAAATTCGCACTAAGCAAGGAATGCATGAAAAATGCGCTTGGCTTCTAATTGGACCCCATTTTAGTTAACTGGAACTGAGATATGCTAAATAAATCATCATGCTTTAGGGTTCGCCCTTCAACACTTCAGTTAACCACTCTATACGAGTTTAACTTCAGTTAATCAATCTTAATTGAGTTCGCCATCCTTCACACTTGCTTTGGATTCACCAAATTTAACCTAAGGCGACCCTTTTGATAACTTCAGTTAACAATGTTGATTAAGATGAGGAATTCGCCATTTTCATGCAATCCATGTTCTAAATATAGCGACCCTTTTCAAACTTTAGTTGGCCTTCAAGAAGTGTGCCAACTTCACTCTCATGCTTCAAGTCAGTTCTAAAAATAACAACCCTTTTGGAACTAAAGTTATTATTCCTTGAAAAGTGCGCCATACTTCACTAAAATATGCTTCATGCTTCACAAAATAATGCTTCACCAAAATATGGCGTCCCTTCTTGAACTTCAATTAACATTTAATGAAGCGTCATCTTCACTAAAATCTTTACAATTGCAACCAAATTCGCCATGCATGTGGACTTCAGTTGACATTCAATGATAATCTTCAGTTAAGTAGACATGCAATCAAGTTAACTCAACGTGCAAGGTAGTTAACTGAACATGCAAACTAGTTAACTCGACATGCAAACTGAAAGATCACTCCACATGCCAATATATGAACTGAAGATGACAACCCAGAAATCGTTTAGTCCAACTGCAGTCAGTACTCTAGTTAAGGCGTCCATTCAACTCACTTTCGAAAATCCAACTTTGAACTCTTAAGCGAATTCCAGACTTAGCCAAATTTCATGAAAATTTAAGCTAAAACCTCTGCCGGGACCTCTGTTTATCCTCTGACACTGATTGACTGACTTCTTCGATTGGCTGGCTGACAGGTGCATTGCAGAGCTAAGTAAAAACTGATCAAAAGGTATCTTGAGACTGCAAACCATAAAACTGACATCTGAAGGCTCAAAAATCCAAGCGCCTTTTTCAAAAGCTGCGCTTTTTCTCAGACTTAGTCAAATTTTGACTTCTGCATCCCGAACGAAGGGAGAAATAAATTCTTCATAACTTCTGATTTAGCCATTTTCAGGACTGGATCTCAGGTTCACTGCGAAGCTAACCTCATTCCGCATGACAGCTGCAAAGGAACATTTCCCAAGAAAACATCATCTGAAGGGTGAAAAACTAGGGCGCCTTTTTGAAAAGTTGCTCTTTTCACTTCAGACTTAGCCATTTCTGGAAACGACAAAAATAATACAAAAACCTCGACTGCGAGCTGCTGAGTCATGTTCTGATCTGACGGAGACAGGCAACAGATAGCTGAACATAACACGGACACATTGAACATCTGAAATCATCAGAAAGAAAGCATTAAAGGCCTGAAAAGCTTAGGCGCCTTTCTCAAAATGTGCTCTTTTGCTAATTCTTCTGATATTCTGAATAAGATTTGACCCAACATTCGACCTCAGGTTCAAGCGCTCCAGCAACTCAGATTCACCCACTGATAGATGCATCGCGAAGCTCGAACAAACGTGAGATAAACATCTCGGGTGGCATTTAGCCAAAAACCTACATCTGACACCTCAAAAAGATGGGTGCCTTTTCCAAAAGCTGCGCTTTTCTCCAGTGTTAGCCAATTCTCGCTTTCGCCTCGTTTTGTACTATAACTTCCGTAACTTGCTCGAAACAGGTCCGTTTGACAGGCTTGATAGCTCACTGCGAAGCTGACGTGATGCCGGACAAATGTCTGTTGGAGGTGACAAACCCTAAAAATAGGATCTGGACCCCTAAAAGATAGGGCGCCCATTTGAGAATGTGCTCCCTTCTCCAGAGAGAAAATTTTGACGTTTCCCGTTCAGATTTTCACTTTTCTTAAATTCCTTCAGCAACAGACTGACATGACACTGACACCAACTCCATATTTAAGAACCCCAAAAACGACTTTCTGTCATCACTTTAACAAGATTAAGACTCAATTAAACAAAATGCCTTAGTGAAGTAAAAATTTTGGTTTTGGGTACAATAGGTTGCAACACTGTTTTTCGCTGCTGTTGGAGCTAGATCTGTGAATACCAAGTACTCCCGACACTGTCTCACCCTCTGGAATCGATGGACCTGTCCAATCTTCGACTTTGCCTGTCCCTACGCCCTTAATATAATGAATGGTATCTCTGTTCATGAAAAAGTAACTAAAAAGCACACTGGATTTTGAAAAAGCAATTGAAAAAGCACAGGATGGCAGGAGATCTGTGCTCTGATACCACTATAGGAACCTTGGTGGTTCTCAACCCCGAAAAACCCTAACTGTAACTGTTGTTTTTGCAAGTTTGTGTTTTTTGTATTTTTTGTGGTTTTTGACAAACACATGAAATGCTGCGATTTACTCTAAAAATGATAGAAAATTTATAATAAATTCTACAGACAAGAAATAAGCTGAAATTTGCTCAAAGTAGGTAGGCGCACCCTTTTATTTTGTTTCCAGAACATTTACAATATAAAAATATGACATATGAATTAAATATGGATTTATTTCAAAAACCTGGTTTCCTCTTGCAGGCGCCAAAAGAAAGGATGAAGGTTGTACGGCTGAATGAAGGAGACAAGGCTCGACCTCTGTAAACAATGCGGGCTCTCCTGAAACCCCAAGCGCTCAAGATCCAACTGATATATGCTGAGGAAGAAGGCGTATTTCTCTGTGGAAGGATGGTACGGCCTTGCTGGTACAAAGTACAGCCCTGCTACAGCAGCAATGAAGGATGTGGTACGACCCAATGAAAGATGCCAGATATCTGTAGAAATAGCTCTGTGAAGTCGCCTCAACTGCTAGAAGAATAATCTCTGCTAAACCCTGACTAAATGGATCAATGAACTCAATCTGTAACCTCTGTGTGAAGTCACCAAGATGCAAGCTTCAACTGGTATTGCACAGTCTCAGTCTGCCAATTCCTGAAGAGGTATCGTTCTCCAGAAACGAATCGTCTGCTGAAACCCTAGGTTTTGCAAACTCCAATGCTCAGAGCAATTACAAGACAAATTAGAATATCATATCATCATGGTTCGATTTGTCTTTCATGTGAATATATACCTCCTTTGAGAAATTCGACCCAATAGCTCATTTTAATAATCATTTAATAAAATGATTAAATTCGCTTTTAAGTCTTAGGAGAAATAATAATTAATAATTGGCGCCTTCAATAATGAATAATAAATATTCATTTTATCAAATATTAACACTTTATTATAAAGTATAATAAATACTTTATAATATGCCAATTTAATTAAATATTTAAATAATTAATAAAGTGACTTTAATATAAAGTCAAAAGTATTAATTATTTCGTTAAATCATTAAATACTCCAATATTTCTCCGTCCGACTGTCAATCTGAAGAACTGGATTGACTCCGAGCTAACCAACTGAACCAGGTGCCCTGCCCAAAAAAGCAGCTTCCGCCTGACCTAACTTTCTAAAAATAGAAAGTATCTGAAAAACCCCTCTGAAAGATTCTGCGAAGGCCCAACCTGAAACAACTGCCATACTGAAGCTACAAAACACTGAGTAACTGCCTCAGAAGACCCTCTGCACACATCGGTCAGCCTATGAGGATCGAAGTAATAGGCTAACCACATAACCAGCTGCGCTGACTAGGATGGGGACATCACAGCCTAGTGAAGCAACTTTAAGTTGTTCATAAAAGGGGGATTTTGAGGGGTGGCGCCTCATGGAGTTATTTTATTATATTCTAAGGTCCAAAAATCAATGTTTGAAAAGGGACGCCCATCTTGAGGAGAAGATTAATTCAAATTAAAAAATTTATTTGCCTTGAGAAAAGAGACGCCATCTTTGGAGGGAAAAGGAGTTACTTCAAATTTGAAAATTAGGGTTTCTAGAAGCTTCTGGAGAGTTTTCACAAAGTTATAAAAGGAGAGCTTGGGTCTTCATTTGGGCATCGGATATCTTGAGTATTGTTATGCTGCCGAAATGGTTGCTGGATTGCTTCGAGGAATGAATGCCTCCTAGCCTTGGCTCGACTTCGTGCTTGAGAGATAGCACCTAGTGGAGAGGTTTGCTTGTTTGAGTGACATTTTGTAGTGAGGTTTGCATTTGTAGTTTGGGTTTACTTATGTAGTTCAGTTTATTGCATTTTATGTCATTTTCTGAGTTGCTGATAACAGGGCTGAATCTATAGTTTCACTCATAAATCAAAAAATACAAAAAGAGTTGTTCTGGGTATTGTCTCATTGGTTTTCTCTGTTGGAAGAGACCCTTCATGAATATTTGCAGATTTTAATACGAAGTTTATGATTTTATAAAGCAAATTCGTCATTCCTTGTAGGGCGCCCTTTTCTGGAGTGCTTTGGGATCCGTGCCATTAATTAATAGCCACTTTTAGCTGTCCTTTCTCATAACTAAACTAGGCGCCATCATTTTAAGAGTATTTTGCATCAGTTTTCATGTAATTTGAGTGAGAAATGAGTGAGTTGTGAGCTTTTCATTGAGTTTATGTATTGCTGGTTCTGTAATTCATGTTGCTGGTCTGTCAGATCAGACTTGAGAAAATTGCATATTAGCGAAGGACGGGTGTTAGGAATTCATTATTGACCTAGTGGATGACATCTTTACTATTGCAGCAACTTGTAGAGCTTAAATCCTTGATCTTGCGGGCATTCTACTTCTCATTGTAAGCTGAACAGTACTACTGTCAACAATTCTCTCAATTTTGCTTATCATGTTTGTAATTGCCCACTGAATAAGTGGAAGAGGCTGGCTTGCCGACTATTTACTTTGATTTGCATTGTAATATCATACATCTCCGCCCTATGGTAGCTCCATTCCCACTCCGGGTTTGAAAGCACATTCTGGGTGTTGAGTTTATTTCGAAGTTGCATTTGTATTTCTTTAAATCTCCACCATATGGTCGCCTCATTCCATTCTGGTTTGGGTAGCACATACTTGGTGTTGAGTTACTTTCAGTTGCAGTTCTGATTTATTGTACTGACGATCTTCTTGCCATATGACAGCCTCTCTCTTGTTGAGATTGAGTGCGCATTCTTGGCAAAGAGTTATATTGTAACTGCTGGTTTGATTTATCTAACCCTAACGGGTGCCTTCTGCATTGTTGTGTAATTTAGCAAAAATCGGAAAAATTGGTTCCGGTTTATTACACTTTAGGCAGTTCTTGGTAGGAGGTAAATTCTTGGTAATAACAAATCATAACAACTTGAAGTACTTTCTAAATTAGAAGGATTTATATGAAAGACAACAAAAGCGGGTTAGTAAATTGCAGGCATATGACTTTGACATAGAGTATGTTATGAGAAAAAAGAATGTAGTAGTTGACGCTTTATCTAGGAAGCCTACCTTGTGCTCAATTTCAAAGATTTCAGCTGATTGGAAGGCTCATTTGTTGGTTGAGTATTCCAAAAATACTTTTTCTTGTGATTTCATGGAGGGATGGTTTAGGATGATAGGTATAGGGTAATGGATGATCTTATTTTGTATAAGGATAGGATTTACCTTGTTCTAGAATCTAAGATTAAAGATAGGATTTTTAGGGCTATCCATGACACATTGTTAGCAAGAAACCTTGGTTATTTCTAGACATACAAAAAAATCATTGTGTTGTCAACCTTTGTTCTTCATGTTTGTTTAATTACATTAATCATTCTTTCAAAGTGTCACCTTTTCCCATTCTATTTTCAATGGTTATTCTCAAGCTTTGCATTATATATTCCATCAAAACTATTACTTCCTATCCACACATTAACTAGAAGGGGGTGGCCAATTGTGACCTTGTACACAATTTTGTATGCTGATTCCCTTGAGTAGTATGTTCTTGATAATGAGTGAAAGATGGAGAAGGCTATTGTCATTAATTTGGTCATGTGATTGACAAAGTGTCCTCCATGATTGCTTGTTATTTGTATTGGAATCTCGAATCTTATAAGTATTTGTTCATATATGAACTTTGCCATACTTTAGGTGCTATTGTGAGAAAATTCCCTTGCTTTTGCCCATTTGATTAGGTATTCATTAGCAACCACAATATTCTTGCACTGTCTTGCTTTGTTGTCTTTTACGGGTTCAATGAAATCCAAACCCCAACATTCAAACAACTCTTGGGATTGAGAAGGCCAAAGGGGCATAAAATCTCATTTTTGTGGCTTCCCAAATTGTTGGCAAGTATCACATAACATCGTTATTTGGCATCTTGATATGGTGACAGCTACTAGAGTCTTTCTTGGAGTATATTTATTGCTGTCACATTTGGTCCCATGTGCTCATCAACCACTTCATGAGCTTTCTCAAGTATACTTGGAATTTATTCTTTCATTGCACATCTTTGTAGCACTTGATTTGGCCCTATCTTGTGTGAGGCCATTGATCGTTTGAAATGTTGGTGCCTTAAGTGTTAGCTTCCTTTGTTCTGCTGGTTACATATCCTTTAAAAATGTTGTTAGCAGTTACTCTCCAATCTTTTCCTACCGAGATGGTCATATCACTTTTTGGAATAGTTGTGCATTTGGAAAATCCTCATTCACCCCTTCAATCATTCTTTTGAAATGACTTTTTCTTGGTTTGACGGTAATCTTGAAAGTGAATTCTTGAAGGATCATTAACCATCTACTTATCTAGCCTTGAATAATGGGATTTTTCACTCGATACAATAGTGTTTGGTGGTCCTCAAAGAATGTGAAGGGTGTGGCCAATAGATAACGATAAAATTTTTGGGTGGAATAAATCATGCCCAAAGTCTATCTTTCAATTGTATTGTAGTTTGTGTTTGCATTAGAAAGTAATTGAATTGTAAAGAAAATTAGGTGGTCTAGTCCTTGGGCTCCTACTTGAGCTAGGGTAGCTCCAATTGCAAGTTTAGATGCATCAACAAGCACATGGGACTCTTTATCCCAATTTAGATATACTAGGATAGAATAATTGATTAGATGCACCTTTAACTCTTTGAAGGCTTGCTCATGTTTGTCAAACTAAATGAAAAGGGCCCATTTTCATGTTTACACATCCAAGGGATAGGATGCTTGTGCAAAGTTTTGAATGGGTCACCTATGGTATCCAACATGGCCTACTAAAGTTCTTACTCTCACTACATTAGTTGATTTCCATCCCCACAATGACCTTGATTTCGTCTAGGTTTGTCTTCAATCCATATTTATAGACAATGTGGTCAAGGAGCTTCCCTTGCAGCACCATGAACTTGTGTTTCATCAAATGCAAGGCTAAATTGGTTGCTTTGTAATGTCTCATACATTCTATGAGAGTTTGTAGATGTATCTTCCCTATGTTGTAAATGCACCAATCATCTAAGAAGGCTTTGAAATTGAAGATATGTAATATGACCTACTTAAAGGTGGTTGGACTGTTGTAGAGTCCAAAAAAATTCGATTATATACATACAATCCATCTTCTACCAAAAAAGTAGTCTTCATTGTGTCCTCTTCAGTTGTATTAATCTAGTTATAGAAAAACCATCCATGAAGGAGTGGATCTCATGCCCAACTACCACTTCCAATTTGGAGTCTATAAATGGAATGAGGATTGGATCCTTGATGGTAACTGCTTTCAAGCTTCTAAAATCAACACAAATTGTTATTTGCCTAGATTTTGTGTTCAAACTTACGATTATTAGAGACATTCATTCACTTGTCTATACTTCAAAAATTCTACTTGCATCTAGCATTTGGTGAATTTTTTCTTGGACTTTTGTAGTGTAATCTTTGTTTATCCAATATGCTTTTCTTCTAACTAGTCTTCATTTAAGTATTAAAGGAATCTTGTGGATGCATGCCTTTGGTGGTACACCTTTTAAACTCTTACATGTCCAAGCAAGTACATCCTAATAATCCATGTAAATCATGAAGGCGACTACTTTCAATAATAGAATCTAAAAATTATGATCAGTTTTGGCTGCTATTAGCTAGTCTCAACCCAATAATGCATTATGGGCCTTCTTTCAAGAGATGACTATGAAATTCAAATTGAACGGTTGGGTATTGATGATTACCTTTTGGGCCATGAGTACTTTGAACTCCTTTATGCCGCATTGATTTGCTCCCATCAATTGGAAGGTTGGTGGCAAGATAATGGGGTTTTCAAGGCTCCTCCAAGTTTCCTATGGAAGCATGTTCACACTAAATCCATCATTGACAATGTATTGGTGAGTATACTTCCCAATATCTCCATATGTACTACTGTTGGCCGTTGGGCTAGGTTCATTGTCAACATGGAGTCAATTACTTGCTTCCCCAATAAGGGAGGCTCCACAATTGTTTCCTTTTGTTTCATTGGTTTCCTTCACTAGACATTGCATCATTGCTCACAATGTGCATGTGTATACTCTAGGTTTTAGGTACAACGAGCATTTAGATAAATAACTTCCTTTTATTCTAAAACTATGGAATAAATCTATTACCATTACAGGTACTATAGTTTGCAATACTTTCCTTGCAATAGTCTTATTTGAACTAAATTTTCTCGTTGTTGCCTCTGATGGGGTTTGCTACGATTCTTCATTCATTTGCTTCCCCTATCTCCTCTCTTGTTTTGGCCAACCATTGCTTCTTAGTTGATGGGTTTAGGAAGTTTGTTTTCCTTGTTTGTGATCTTGTTATCACCATTACTTTGTCAATGGTATTGATTTTGGCTTGCTTAAAACAACTAGCATCTTCATGATCACTTGACACCATTGGCGAAGAATTCTAGTAATGTTTTGATTGGTAAAGATCTCTTGTGAAACTGCCCCACTTACTACATTGTGTAGTTGGTTGGCCTTGGCCATTGTATTCTATGTCTTTTAACTCCACCTATATTTTGGTGTCTGCTGTCTATTTGGTTTCAATTCATACCAGGTGATGCACTTGTTGATGCATATTTATTCTTTTGTTGTTTTCCTAGGGTGGTGTTTGGTGTTAATGACTTGCTTTGAGCAAAGAGTACTTGGACACTCATATTTTTCAGATTGTAGGGCAATTTCACAAAACATATTGAATAAAATATTGGGTTATTGTAATTGAATAACCTCGTCTTGGCATATTTCACAAAACATCCTTTTGGTATAATTAGTTTAGGTATGACCTATTTCACAATTGATGCACCAAAGTTCTTAACCTCCTCCTTTTGTGTCCTTTAGCTCTTTCATCATTCTTAACATGTCTCTACAAAGAGCCTACATTGATATTGATTCATTATCATTTGAATCAAAATCACTTTCGCTTTTCCTTGAATGGGAGGATATCTTGTTTTTGCTTTCTATGTTCATGGCCTGATTGTACACATCCTCATACAATGAGGGAGGTACAATTTCCATCTTCTGCAGTGAGGGTATCAACCCTTCAATAAACCATTGCTTCTTTAGCCCATCCACTAGTTACTTATCCAATCTTCTCAATAATTCCTTGAGCCTTTATGTTAGAGGATCATACATCTCTAGGATTATCATTTCGAGAATGATAAATTTCAATGACAATCTCATTATTATTCCTCTCAACTTTGAACTTTTGTTCAAATGCTTTATTTAGTCTCTCCCACATTGCTTTCTAAGATCAAGAATATTTGTATTCTAGTCTATCACCACTCCTTGTAGTGTGGTTGGGAAACATCTCAGCCAATATCTCTAGCTTGTTTAAACATTTGTGGTTGATATGGTAATACATGTTCTATAGTTCCTTATAGGGTCTTTGGATCCATCTCTATTGAACCTTGGCAACTTTTTCCTCATAACATTTGGACTTATTGGAGGGGTCACCATCACTTGATGTGGCTGCGATGTCTAAAACATTCTCCTTAGGAAGTTTTGGTTAGGATATTCCTTTGCTCCTTGGGCACCTCTAGACATGTCAAAACCATCAACCCTTCTAGAGAATTCGGTAGTCCCAACACCACTAGTACCACCTTCAAGTTCTTCTTGCTCCAAGGGTTTGTCTTGGAGTCTTTGGATTGGTTTCCACTTTGATGAGAAATTCTTTGATGCCTCAAAGATTGCTCTTTTATGCTTCATGCTCTTCATCTACCAAGAAGAAATCCTTAGACTCTGTTTCACCATGAAAACATCCCTTCTCTGGAGGAGGCAACTTCAGAGATTTAGTTGCGTCTTCCTTTGACCAGAGTTGCTTTGCAAGATCTGCACACTCTTCTTTAGGAAATTAGATTTTCCCTACAACCTCAACCCACTCTTCTTCAGTATGTTATTAGGCATTAGTAGTTGGTTGGATGCTTTTGTGTATTTGATCCCAACTATGACTGTAATGTCCCCATTTTCGTGAGCATCAGAGTTCGTAAGGATTAGCCTATCATTTGACCCTCGTAGGCTAACAATTATAGATAGAGGGTCTGGTGTGGCAGTTCCTCGGTGATTAGAGACATTACTCTTCAGCTGGATTCAGGTTTTGGCCTTTGCACAGGTTATTTGACTCAGATTGGCACACTAACTATTTATAGTAAGTTACTATTTTGGGAGAGTCAGAGTTCCTATTAATAGAAAGACACCTGAGCAGAGCATATTGGCAGTGTCGACCTTGATTGGCCTTTGCAGCTGTTTCTAGACTCAATTTCACATACTTACTATTTATAGTAAGTCACTGTTTAGGGTTTCTATTTTTTAGATGGGCATCCAATCACATGGAGAACAGGGAGAGTTGACTCCTGGCTTAGACAGCTTAGCAATCGGACAAGTACATCAAGAGATATTAAAGTTTAAGTGACTTTGATTTATTTAATATTTTAATATTATTATAAAGTTATAAAGTAACTTTATAATAATAAAGTCACTTTAATATAATAAAGTGCGTTAAGTGAATAATTTAATGTGGGAATGTCATGTCCCCATTCTAGTCAGCACAGCTGGTGACGAGGTTAGCCTATCATTCGATCCTCGTAGGCTGACAGGAGTGTTCAGAGGATCCATTTTGGCAGTTGCTCAGTGTTGGTTAGCTCCATTTTGCAGGGTGTCGGGTTGGGCTTTCGCAGAATTCTCCAGAGAGTCTTTTCAGAGAACTTTCTATTTTTAGAAAGTTAGGTCAGGCGGAAGCTGCTATTTCGGGCAGGGCACCTGGTGCAGTTATTCAGCTCAGATTCGACCCAGTTCAGCAGTTGGGTGACTTGACGGAGAAATAAGGAGTAATTATTGAGTTAATAAATATTTAATAATTTGACTTTATAATAAAGTCACTTTATTGAAATATTAAAATATTTAATTATTTGGCTAGTTATAAAGTATTTAATTATACTTTATAATATATTATTAAAAGGAGACTTAATGAGTATTTATATTCATTAAAAAGGGGACGCCAATGATTAATTATTTCTCCTAAGTCAAAAGTGAAAATTAAATCATTTATTTAAATGATTATTTTAATGAAGAATTAGGTCGAACTTTTCAAAGGAGGATATATTGCTCTTCCCAAGGCAAAATCGAACTATCATGTTTATTATTCAATTTTGTCTACTGAGCTTTGGAGTTTGCAAACCCTAGGGTTTCTGGCAGACGATCGTTTCTGGAGAACGTAACCTCTTCAGAGATCAGGCAGTCTGAGGCTGTGAAATACCAGCTGAAGTTTGCACTTGGTGATTTCAACCAGAGATCACAGTTTGAGACTATTGAGCTATTCATTCAGAGATACACAGAGGAAACCATCAGAGAGACAGGGCGATGTCTTCAGAAGGTTCTATTTAGAGATCAGGCATCATTTTCTTGAAGTCCGTACCATTCTCTTTGCTGCTGCAAACAGGCCGTACAACTGTACCTTCAGGCCGTACTTTCCTTTCAGAGATTCTTGACTGGCTTTCAGTTCCTGGCTCTCAATCTTGGCGTGGGGTTTTATCTTGGTCTTCTCCTGGAGATCCTGCATTGTATTCAAGTCTGGAGGAGTCATTTATTTCTTGGCCGTACTCAGCATTTATTGCTGCAGCCGCCACTTTCAGAAATCAGGTTTTTTATCAAAAAAATTCATTGTCTTTTATTTCTAGCTTCATCTTTTTTCATTGTAACTGCTCTGGAAATCAAATATATTGAGGTGCCTACCATATCTGAGCAATAAATTGCAATTTAGAATTTATTTAGAATTTATTTGAATTTCCTAGAAAAATCGCAGCATTTATTATTTTTTCTGAAAACCTTCAAAAACACAAAAAATTGAAAATTTGCAAAACACAATACAAAACAATCAAAGTGGAATCAGAGAACCACCAGGGTTCTGACAGGGAATAAATCTTTTATCCCACATTGGCCAGGAAGGTGTTTGAGCTCTCCTAAGGAAAGAATAAAAAGAGAGGTAAGAGCTCATTCTTAGCATCCAGTTGATGAATATTATTTTGATTGATTTTATTTGTGGAGCCTAGGGCTTTCGCAGTTTTCTTCTTTGATCATAGGAAACAAAAACTTCCTATTGATAGCATAACTGAGGGAGTGAAAGATCTCTTGAAGGGTTGCAATTGAGGAGAAGATAATTTAGTCCTTTCATTTGTGCAAATTGGTGAAGTTTCACAAGGGTTTTGAAGGTTATTACTTGTAGATCCGAATTTTTGTTAGCTGCTACAGTGGCGTGAACAGTGTCGTGCTACAGTACCACATGAACAGTACCGTGCTACAGTGGCATTCAAGTTGGAGGGTTTATTCTTGCTAATCTATATTGTTTCCTGGGCATCTACACTGCCAGGGCATTTCTTTACCAGGTCTGATTTTCAGCATACATGCATTATTATCTATCATTGTGAAATCTGCTTAAATCTGAAGTTATTGTCTTGCTGTGTTAATTCTGGGTATTTATGTACATTGCAAATCTGAAGCTTTTTGCTTGGATTGTAATTGTAAAAGCCTATTATCATTTTGCTGGGGTTTGCAAAAGGCTATTACTTCATTTCCCTGTAATAGCATTGAAAAGTCAGTCAACCATAATGGAAGAAAGTATGAATATTGTTGCTCGATCTGATAAAGTGATGGCTGTAGCTTATCCATTGTATTCTCTCTTATTTAAATCAGACTTTTGGCATTGATGATTGGTGAAGAGGGAATTTAGTTTCAGATCTGCATACATTTTGCTGGCATGATTTTCATATGTTGTACGATGCAATGTTAACTCATTGATACTAGTTGGGTGTTACATGTGATGAGATAGTATATTAGATTATATATGCAAAACCAATTATAAGCGACTTAGATACGCAAGCAAGCAAACTGTTTGACGATATGTCCAATATGTCAAACTGAGACAAATCAGAAAAATCTGAGTAAAAATTGCAATAGGGATTGTTCCATTTGGGGTGGAACACCACAATGACTTTGGCTCATGATTTAACTTCTACTATGAATTTTTCTTTGGCTTTTGTTTTGATTTCAACTTCTACTTCAATTTTAACGATGCAATTGCATTGATGGAATTTCTTCAGCTACTTCATGTAGTCCTCTTTGTTTTCTTTGTTCTACCAATCTTAGAGATCGGTTGATCTGTTGGTTGGTCCCTTGACCAAGCTGTGGTCTCTTCCCACCTTTGTTTGGGTTTGAAGTATGGTGTTGGTCCACACTTCTGTCCCCTTCTTTGCAATGGTTTATGTCTTCATACCTTTAATTTATTTGTTGCCCATTTGCCTCATAGTCTTGTTTAGTATGAAGGTCTTGCAATATTATGAAGTGTTAGGCAAGTAGTAGAGGAAGACAGTTAAGTAGTGTCTCCACGTCTTTGATCACTGATAAGTTATTCTAGATGGGTTCTTGCAAGGCTTGTGCCTTTGGGCTTCTTTGCAAATAAGATCTTGTACAAATCACACAAATACCAAAGATCACTTGGTTGTCCCATTTATATTGCTATCTTTGAGTATTTTAGAGATCAGCAATACCACTTATTTAAACTCAACTTGACTTCTTAAAGGCAATTATGCCAATATTTTTGCTTCATCTGACAAGACAAATGCTTGCAAAAATGAGCATAAAACACAATGCATACTAGATTAACATGTGTATAACTTTCTTCATATGAATTTCCTTACATAGAAGTAGACTAGGGATTATCAACCAAGGATCAAACATGCTCCTATCCACAAGAGATCATCGTAAAAAAGGGAACCAATTGTTGTTAGATAAGACAAATCTATTGGAACTGTTTGCAACTAATCAAAGTAGACAAGCACTAACAAAATAGTTGGCTACTAATAAAACACTACAATTCATTCATTCTAATTACATCTTTGCATTCTTGAATTAATAACGATAATACATCTTGACCTTGTGCCTATGAGGTGATGTAGAAGTGGAAGGCTTCATTGTTTTCCCTTGTATTGTGCAAAAAATGCACTTTAAGATTGTCTAGAATTGGACTCCCAACTATGCTTGCCCTTGTTCTCCCCATTCTTTTTGTAACAAATATGAACTGACTTTTTGAATGGTCAACAAAAGTTTCAAATAATGGTGGAAAACTATTGATGACTAGAGCAACCATATCATCTTCATCTACTGGCTTCTTGATAGCAAAACGCTGATCTCTTAGGTCTTTCATCTTAAGGACGTACTTGGATAGTGACCAACCTCACACAACTTTATGGAAAACAACAGATTTTTCAAGTACACAAGTCTACCCTTTTTTGAGGTTTGTTAGTTATTCTTCAGACTCTTGCAAAGATCACTAACGAAAGTGGATTTTTGACTTTGGAATCAAATCATCATAAATGGACAACTTTAACAACAAAAGGATTTTCCTTGTGATAAATTTACAACAAAAGAACTTCCCGTTTTAGGAAACATTTTGCCATGAGTATCTTGTGACTTTAAAGTTTTAAACATTGAAGTTTTGGCTGATTAGTTTTTGAGCATCCGACAATGCTAGGTTTAGATATTGGCCGTTGCTAGGGTTTCAACCAAGATTTATAGGCAAATTCAAGCTTGAAACCTTGATTTAATTTTGGATTCCAAATTTAACGAAATCCCAAACATGACAACAAAATTAAAGCATAAAACTAAATACCCATTTAGGTTTTTCTCCGTGCAGTTAGGATTTTTAATTTCAATTCTATTATTCTGCTGTGCTTGCCCTTCTTTTTGTCAGCCCATGTTGCTATTTTTGCCTGCCTAGAGTTTTCTGATTTCATATGCTGTTTCATCTGCTTAGGGTTTTTTGAGTTTTGATTGCATTTATGCCCTAACAATGTGTGATGTCCCCTGCCTAGTCAGCACAGCTGGATTTGAGGTTAGCCTATCATCCTGGTCTTCGTAGGCTGACAGTTATGTGTAGAGGATCAATTGAGGCAGTTACCCGGTGTTCAGGAGCTTCATTCTTTCAGTTGTTTTAGGTTGGGCCTTCGCTGAGTCGTTCAGAGAGGTTTTTCAGAGACTTACTATTTTTAGTAAGTCAGGCAGGCGGAAGCTGCTATTTTTGGCAGGGGCACCTGGTTCAGCTGGTCAGCTCAGATTCGACCCAGTGCATCAGTTTGTTGGTCAGATGGAAAAATAACGGAGTATTTAATGATTTATTAAATAATTAATATTTTAACTTTATATTATAAAGTCACTTTATTAATGTATTTAAATATTATGATAATTGCGTATTATAAAGTATTTTAATACTTTATAATAAAGTGGCATAATTAATATAATGAATAAGTATTTATTCATTAATGATGGGGGCGCCAATTATTAAAGATTTTTTTCCTAAGTCCAAACAGGCGAATTTAATCATTTATTTAAATGATTATTAAAAAGAGGATTTGGTCGAATTTCTCAAGAGGGGTATATATTGACTGCCAAGACAAATCGAACTCTTATGTTATGATTATTCAATTTGTCTTCTTTTGCTCTGAGCATTGAAGTTTGCAAAACCTAGGGTTTTAGCAGACGTTTGATTTTGAAGAACGATACCTCTTCAAGATCTGGCATACTGAGACTGTGAAATACCAGTTGAAGCTTGTCGTACTCGGTGACTTCATACAGAGGTTGCAGTTGAGCTTATTGATCAATTCAGGGAAGGAATTGCAGAGTATATTCATCAGTTGTCAAGGGCGATTTATCAGAGACCATTTATCAGTGATCTGGCACCTTGGATCTTGAGGCCGTACTACATTTGTTGCTGCTGCTGGGCCGTACATTTCTGTACTAGCAAGGCCGTACTACCTTCCACAGGGAACCACGCCTCCAGTCTTTAGCTTCTATCATTTGAATCTGGTGTGCCTCGGGTTTACAGAGCTCCAGCATTGTTTTCAAAGCCTGAGGATTGATTCTTTGCTTCAGCCGTATATTTCTTCATCTATTCTGGTGTTTGCAAGAAAATCAGGTTCTCTTGAAATAAAGACATTTTTCCTTCATATGTTCAATTTTATTTATTGTATTTGCTCTGGAAACTCAATGAATATATGCGCCTACATCTTCTGAGCAATTTCGAAGCATATTTATTGTCTTTTGATTTATTAGGAATTTTTAAAGCATTTTAGAGCAAAATCGCAGCTTTCTTGTTATTTGCAAAAAACCTCAAAAAACACAAAAAAATACAAAACGATCAAAAATCAGTATTTGCAGACAGGGTTTGGGTTGAGAGACACCTGGTCTCCTACACAATGCACCTCAATCTGCTCTAAAACTGCACCTCAGTCTGTTGTAAAACTGTGCCTCAGCCCAAAAACTGCACCTTAGGCTGTCCTAAACTGTGCCTCAGTTGGCCCTGCAGTTGGTCTTTATTTGGCCATATGTCACAATCTCTCTGCATGTAGGGTCTCTGTGTTATAAGCAGCAGTGAACTCTCTTTCTGTGTTATAAGCAACAGCATACCTCCAATTTCTAGTGTGACCCTCAGGGGCTTCCTTGCTCGTCTTGCTATAGTAGCAAATATTTAGAAAAATGAATGCACAGAGTTTAATAGAATTAAATGGTACACACTTCAATGTGTGTATTTCTGCAGTTATTGTTGTATCAGAAAGTTATATTGGTGGTTGTATCTTACATATTGTAAGTTAACTTATAGATGTAAGGAATGTGGTTTTACTAATATGCCATTAACATGAGCAATAAATGCTTGTGTACAAAGTACAGTCTAACATTATATAATATTAGAATTTGGGAGGCTCTTATGACTTATACTTGACACATATTTGGTTGGATCTTTCCTTTGCAATGGGACTTGTGTGTACCTGTACATGCAGGAACAAAAGGAGAACCATAGGGATGTGGTATTTACTATTTAGGGTACTACATAGTTGGGGATTATTTACCATAAAGGTGGTGATGGGCACTTAGTGAGTTATATGGGATTAGACTGGGTAGGAAATATGGACAAATAACAATCTACTTTTGAATGTGTATGATCTTATATTGGGTCGTTTTACTTGGTCAAGCAAGAAGTAGAAGATAAGATTTAAAGAGAAGAAATGAATACAGCACAAGAGATGACACGGATTTGAAAGCTTTTTAGAAGCTTTGTCTTCCATAGGAACAATCAACCATAGTATATAATCTAAGTTGTTGGTTCCGGTATGGGACCGGGCATGGGTACGAGACACGGGTACGCCGGTATGGCGATTTTTTTTCCCTTGGGTACGGTACGTTTGGGTATGGCTGTATATATATATATATATGCAAAAAAATTAAAAATATACAAAATTGTAAATACATTTGATAGTATGATATAGTATACTTCATCAATCATCAGTCATCAATTCATCATTGAATCATTGATCAATGGTAGTGATAAAGATAAATGCCAATTGATAGTTCAAAATTTCAATATTATGTCATATATCATATATGTCTAAGTCACAATTCAAATGAATATCATTACAATTACAAACTTACAATGATAATAGGGATCTGACGGTAAACCATCTAGTTATTACAATATTGGATTAATGTCAATGTTTATACTGAAATGAATATTTTATAAATCCACTAAATTGACAAGCAAAATTTAAGAAGCTGATAATGAAATAATACCTTTGAAATTAATTGGAAACCCAAGCTAAAACAGATCACAAACTGCTGCAACAAAAAAGGATGATCTTGATTGATATATGGCTCAAACTCAGTATAGGTATGGCCTGAAAAAACTGACAAATAAGTTGTACAGAGGTGTTTAGATGCATCAAATCAGTCAATGATAGGTTGCAACCCTCCTAGAAACTTAGATGCTTCTTCTAGAAATTGTTACAGAATATTGCACCATAGAAAATTAACAATTTTTGCACAAGCATATTAATTTTAGTGATTCAAATTAACATTTTCTGCCTGGGAGCACCCTGGGAGTGCTTGGGAGTGCCCAAAAAGGACCCACAGAGAACCCTGGGCTGCCTGGGCGCTCCTAGGTGCTCCCCAGGCCGCTCCCATACCCAAACGCTCCAGGAGTGGGCACGGGGTCCTTTTTTGAAGAACCCGGTAACATAGTATATAATGATAGCTAGGGTGATATCCAGATTGCTCATAATCTAGTTGAGTGGTGAGGACAAAACATATTGAGATGTATCAGCATTATGTTTGGTATTGCATTCAAGTACACATGTTCAAACTTTGATTTGTGCAGATTTATGATGAGGCTGCAAATATCTTTATGAAGCCATTTGTTTAGGCAATGTTGGTTCGATTGAGAGACTTGCTTAGGCTTTCAGGTGTTATTATTTTGAGGGATGACAAGTAAATCCTTCCCTTGGTGGGTGAATGCCAACATTTGGCCCTCTAAGTTGTGTTTTAGGGAGGATTTCAGAGTTTTAAAACCTATATTATTGTGTCCTCTCATTATGTCATATTAGGAGTAGGTGTATAGGAGGCTATGTCCATCAACAACCATCAAAATTATGATCTTTTTTGATATTGAGTATCTTGTGTTTGGATTCCCAAAAAGGCTCTATATGATTGTGTTCTTCTGTTGACATTGCTTATGTGGATTTTTCTTTTTGACAAAAATGTTATGTCACATTTAATTCTAATAATTACTGGTTTGAAATGATAAGTACAGCCCTTAAGAGTGGCTGTGTGGCTTCTAGAAAAGAGTCCCAATCGAATTCTCCAATTCAAATTGTGAAAATTTAAGTTGACTAGGATTTTACTCTTTTACTGGCTAGGTTCTAGTCCTAGGATGGACCTGATTTAGAGAAAAATAAGAGGAAATAGTATTTAACAACAATGCAGCGATTTGATGTAATAATGATGTCGTGTTTATCTAATAAAGAGCCTTGGTAAGGTATATCTCTCGTGAGTTCTTTTGTGTAAACATTGGCAATGGTAATAATGATACTGTTTGTTGTTGTTTAGTGCAGCTCATTTTTGGGCCATAGCATATACTAAATTAATCTGAAGATATTTTTTCTAGTACTTTACTAAGTTCGTACTTGCAGTTCCTAGATTCTCACTCAACGATCATTTCAACACAAGATAGCAAGAGAGTTACTGATTCTATACAATGTAATAGATGTCTCATAACCATTATTTACTTCTAATTAGACTGGCCGATTTAAAATTGTAGTAGATATAGTTTATCTACTTAGCACTTTGAAGCACCATAACAATCTCACATACAAGATCGTGCATAAATTCCCATTGTGTCCAGATGAAACCATTTGATCTATCTTTAGTGATTGAGGATGAATGTTACATCTTTCATTGCTCCATAATTACATTACTCTAGCTATGAATGAATTTTTTTTTTCTATTGTTTCAATTCAAGCTACATGATTTAATGTAAAATAAAGATGCCTTGGATGTTTCCCAAATCCCATTGATTGGTTTTTGGAGGTTAAAGAACATTGACATTTTCTTAACTTGAATAGGCTTCTAGCTTTGTAATGATCCTTACCTGGCAAGGCTGAGGGAGGTTACAACAGCAAGACTTTAACGTTCCTATTTCTCTCCAAGGTTTGTTCAGTAATTGCAATCTGCACTCAATTTTTGAATACATATCCAAATGCCAAGAGTTAGCTTTAATGTCTAAGTTTCACCCACAGATATAACACATTCTACATGGAGTAAGAATACAATAAGGGAGTCATGTATCTTATTAAGGGAAAGGAACCATGACAGACCTAAGTAGCCTAAGGCCTACCACCTCCTAATTGCCCAATCCCTGTTTCAGGGCCTAAGGGGCTGAAGCCTAGGTGGGACCCCCAATCCTGCAACCCAATCCCGAATCAAGAGCCTAAGGGGCTAAGAAAGAGCCCAATCACTTAACTGGGCCTAAGGGGTTGAGAATGGGGTTTTTAGGCAATCTACTTAGGACATGATTCATCTCTCTTAATAGGATGACATGCTCAGATCAGACAGTTCATTTGCAAGCAATTTTTATTTAGCTGAATAATTACCCAATTTGCATTTCTTAAAACAGGAAAATAATATTCCAATTTGCATTTCTTAAAACAGGAAAAATGATTTTTTTATACAGAAGCCTTGAAATGAAAATGAATCAACCTGCTACAGTGAGTTGAGAAATATTCATTTACTATAGTTATAATCTATTATGTTCCTACTACACATAGATGATATATTAACAAGTCATAAGCCTGAATCAATAATGTTCACTTTTATTTTGGAAAATTTAATCTGTTCATAACAGGAAACAATTCTAACTTTTACACAATGTCCATAACTCTATAAGCATATTTAGTTTCATAATACACAGTGGCACAATCTGTAACCCTAGATGATTTTAGCATAAATTATAATAGGTAGTAACCAATGGTGGTGCGTTTCTAGGAGTGCTGCATTCCCTTATGGCGAACAGAAAACCATATGCCTGGAACACACCACGGATCTCAATCCGACTAAATGCCAACCCCTAATACATATGCGGGAATGGTTCTAATGGTCCAAGGTGACCGCAGATAGGGTATTCATATGAGAAGCTTATTTTCGGTTCTTAATTAAAAACGGATTCACAGACAGAATAAACTGCAATCGACTACAAGTTCCATCATATGTAAATATCTGAAGCAAGAAACTGAGCATGGAAGCTAAGTGAGATTACTCACTGTATGATCGCTCTCCGACTTCGATCCCGTCGCTTTCTGCTCCTCCCAAAAACGCCCATCCTCATTCTCCCTCGCGTATCTTATACTTGTTCGCTGCTTCTTGCGGGTATGTCACTTGCCTGAGAGGAGATGTCTTTTGCGACCAAGGCTTTTGAAAATAAATGAATTATAATTCTTGCAATTTTATTTTATCTTTCCCTTAATTCGCTTTTTGTAAGAAAACGCCATATTATTTAATTTGTCGCATTCTTTTATGTGGAAGTTGTGATTTATTTAAAAGCTAACATTTAATTGTTATTTATAAATGTCTATTATTTAATTATTGTTTTATATATATTTATTATTATTATCACCTTTATATATATATATTGATTTTCCTTTTTTATACCTTGTGACAAATCAAGAAGTAAAATTAATCCTTTAATAAATTTATGTAAATGTGAGAGTTTCTTTGGGGATATGACAGTCTCCCCCTCTCAAAAATTGCTTGTCCTCAAGCAACTTGGAGGTTTGGGTGATGGAGAATTTCTTTGCTCTCCCATGTAGAGTCTTCCTCTGGTACCCTTCCATTTTATCAGGAATTCTAGGATGCTTCTACTTCTTAACTTCTTGTCTGGTCCCTTGGCCAATTGTCTTCATATTTCATTGCCTTTTGTATAGCTTCCTCAAGGCGAGAGGGTTCAAAAACACTTACCATGCTTTTAACCGTTCCTTTTAACCCCTCAATGAACAAATATGTGAGTCTTTCCTGGGAGATTTCGGGAATCATGACTGCTAGTTTTTGGAATTCATTGGCATAATGTTCTATAGTGCCTTGTTGCCTTAGTTGAGAGGGGGAGACTGTCATATCCCCAAAGAAACTCTCACATTTACATAAATTTATTAAAGGATTAATTTTACTTCTTGATTTGTCACAAGGTAAAAAAAAGGAAAATCAATATATATATATAAAGGTGATAATAATAATAAATATATATAAAACAATAATTAAATAATAGACATTTATAAATAACAATTAAATGTTAGCTTTTAAATAAATCACAACTTCCACATAAAAGAATGCGACAAATTAAATAATATGGCGTTTTCTTACAAAAAAGCGAATTAAGGGAAAGATAAAATAAAATTGCAAGAATTATAATTCATTTATTTTCAAAAGCCTTGGTCGCAAAAGACATCTCCTCTCAGGCAAGTGACATACCTGCAAGAAGCAGCGAACAAGTATAAGATACGCGAGGGAGAATGAGGATGGGCGTTTTTGGGAGGAGCAGAAAGCGACGGGATCGAAGTCGGAGAGCGATCATACAGTGAGTAATCTCACTTAGCTTCCATGCTCAGTTTCTTGCTTCAGATATTTACATATGATGGAACTTGTAGTCGATTGCAGTTTATTCTGTCTGTGAATCCGTTTTTAATTAAGAACCGAAAATAAGCTTCTCATATGAATACCCTATCTGCGGTCACCTTGGACCATTAGAACCATTCCCGCATATGTATTAGGGGTTGGCATTTAGTCGGACTGAGATCCGTGGTGTGTTCCAGGCGTATGGTTTTCATAGTTCCCACAGGATGGCAGGAAAGGTGGCTCTGATACCACTGTAATGATCCTTACCTGGCAAGGCTGAGGGAGGTTACAACAGCAAGACTTTAACGTTCCTATTTCTCTCCAAGGTTTGTTCAGTAATTGCAATCTGCACTCAATTTTTGAATACATATCCAAATGCCAAGAGTTAGCTTTAATGTCTAAGTTTCACCCACAGATATAACACATTCTACATGGAGTAAGAATACAGTAAGGGAGTCATGTATCTTATTAAGGGAAAGGAACCATGACAGACCTAAGTAGCCTAAGGCCTACCACCTCCTAATTGCCCAATCCCTGTTTCAGGGCCTAAGGGGCTGAAGCCTAGGTGGGACCCCCAATCCTGCAACCCAATCCCGAATCAAGAGCCTAAGGGGCTAAGAAAGAGCCCAATCACTTAACTGGGCCTAAGGGGTTGAGAATGGGGTTTTTAGGCAATCTACTTAGGACATGATTCATCTCTCTTAATAGGATGACATGCTCAGATCAGACAGTTCATTTGCAAGCAATTTTTATTTAGCTGAATAATTACCCAATTTGCATTTCTTAAAACAGGAAAATAATATTCCAATTTGCATTTCTTAAAACAGGAAAAATGATTTTTTATACAGAAGCCTTGAAATGAAAATGAATCAACCTGCTACAGTGAGTTGAGAAATATTCATTTACTATAGTTATAATCTATTATGTTCCTACTACACATAGATGATATATTAACAAGTCATAAGCCTGAATCAATAATGTTCACTTTTATTTTGGAAAATTTAATCTGTTCATAACAGGAAACAATTCTAACTTTTACACAATGTCCATAACTCTATAAGCATATTTAGTTTCATAATACACAGTGGCACAATCTGTAACCCTAGATGATTTTAGCATAAATTATAATAGGTAGTAACCAATGGTGGTGCGTTTCTAGGAGTGCTGCATTCCCTTATGGCGAACAGAAAACCATACGCCTGGAACACACCACGGATCTCAGTCCGACTAAATGCCAACCCCTAATACATATGCGGGAATGGTTCTAATGGTCCAAGGTGACCGCAGATAGGGTATTCATATGAGAAGCTTATTTTCGGTTCTTAATTAAAAACGGATTCACAGACAGAATAAACTGCAATCGACTACAAGTTCCATCATATGTAAATATCTGAAGCAAGAAACTGAGCATGGAAGCTAAGTGAGATTACTCACTGTATGATCGCTCTCCGACTTCGATCCCGTCGCTTTCTGCTCCTCCCAAAAACGCCCATCCTCATTCTCCCTCGCGTATCTTATACTTGTTCGCTGCTTCTTGCGGGTATGTCGCTTGCCTGAGAGGAGATGTCTTTTGCGACCAAGGCTTTTGAAAATAAATGAATTATAATTCTTGCAATTTTATTTTATCTTTCCCTTAATTCGCTTTTTGTAAGAAAACGCCATATTATTTAATTTGTCGCATTCTTTTATGTGGAAGTTGTGATTTATTTAAAAGCTAACATTTAATTGTTATTTATAAATGTCTATTATTTAATTATTGTTTTATATATATTTATTATTATTATCACCTTTATATATATATATTGATTTTCCTTTTTTATACCTTGTGACAAATCAAGAAGTAAAATTAATCCTTTAATAAATTTATGTAAATGTGAGAGTTTCTTTGGGGATATGACAAGCTTATCTCTTGAATGTATAAAACCATGAAAGGTTCATTTTCAATTAATATTTGAATTCTTATTATAGCACTGGGATGCTTGTGTTTTTATGTTGCTTGATACACTTAAACAACTTGAATTTGTACTTGTGTACATGTCCCTTAACAATCTATGTATCATTCTTGATTATGAGACAGGTCTTAAAATTCAACCTTACAGAATCTGGGTTATGGTGTGTTTTACCATGGTTTACCATGGCTCTATCTGCGAATTTGGGAGGATGGATAGCTGACACACTTGTTAGTAAAGGGATATCAATCACAACTGTTCGCAAGGTAAGCTTCCTCTTCTGCAATTCAAATTTTAGTTTCGAGTGTGTATTAGATATTCTTACTACCTTTGATATAAACATATTTAACCAAACAATTTATGGAATCTAAATGATATTTTTAGTAACATTATGTCATCTACATCAAAGTAACAACCATGAAGAATTTATTTAATACAGGAGAGATCATATGAGATGCAATCCACATATGGCCTCCATTTTCCTTTTTCAGATTAGTTATGGTCATGTTGCAATGAATAGTCGGACCTGCCATGTTCTTTTCTATATGAACTAGTTATTCCATACATTAAGAGATCTCCATTTGTGTACGGGGTATGCATATGTTGGAGACCATGTTTATTGCATATGAGAATGATTAAAGCATTTCTATTTATTGAATTTTGTGCAACGTCATGTCAAGTATATTAAAAGTAAATGTTGACACCTATGCGTCAAGCTTTAGGTTTGTAACTGTATTGCTAGTTTGGGATACAAGTTCAGTGGTTTGCTATTTTTTTCCTCAGGTTTGGTCATACTATATATATATATATTAAAATAACCTTAATTTGCACACAATGTACAGAATTGAGAACACAATTTGATAATTGCTAATGGAATGCCACTTGTCAAATGATAAATTTAAAGATAAATTGAAATGGTGTATATCATAGTAGCATTACTTAGAATCAAGTTCGACTCCACAAACCAAATGTATAAATGGAATTCAATTAATCACATTTTATTTGGAAAAAGCTGAGGGAAGAAAACACTATATACATGTATTTTAAATTTACCTTAATTCGCACACAATGTACAGAATTGAGAACACAATTGACAATTGACAATTGCTAATGGAATGTCACTTGTCAATTGATAAATTTAAAGATAAATTGAAATGGTGTATATCATAGTAGCATTACTTAGAATCAAGATCGACTCCACAAACCAAATGTATAAATGGAATTCAATCAATCACATTTTATTTGGAAAAAGCTGAGGGAAGAAAACACTGCTTTTCCATTCAGTGCAGCCCATAACAATTTTTACTTTTTTCTTATTAAAACCAAGCCCAAATTAAGGCCTTTGAACTTCATGACACTTGTTCTTTTTCATATTTTTACTGCTTAAACCAAGCTCCAAATTCTTCTGAAATGCATTTTTAGGGTTAGTTAGGTTTTGCTTTAGTTTTTTTTTAAATCATATTTTTTTAATAAATTCCCATGGGTTGGTTCTTCTTAGGTTCGCCTAGGGAGTGGACTTGGGTCTGCCCATTTGGTCAAGTTGGATTTGAACAGGGATCAGAACCTGACTTAGGTTTGACATGGGTTCTTGGAGAACCTAGTATCATAGGTTTGTAAGAATACCTCCTAGTTAAGGTCAAAAGAATACATATCCTTTGTCAATTCAAAATTTTATATCATTTTCAAAAATAGGCACTGTTTAACTTTAGCATATTTACCAATGCATTTGCTAAGTAGACACAAAGAGTTTGTTGATATTTTACTCTAGGTCACTATTTAAACATTTTGGGCATACCAAGTCATATCTCTTTGGTCCATCAGAAAAATGACATTCACTTCAATTTTTCATGAGTTTTTTCTTGCACTTTCATCTTTGTCTTCATTGTCCAACTATAAGAAGTTTCTTGGTCTTTTCTTACCTTTTGTCTTATCTTCCCTTGTGTTTTTTGATTTTCATTAATATTAAATTGTGTTATTCCCATTAAAAAACTACACTTCATGGAATTATGAGGAGAAATAAATTTGTTAGACCTAGGGAATTTCTCTAGGAAATGAGGAAACTCTTCACATTTTAGTGCTAGGCATACTTAAAAAACTCAGCCTGAGTTGCAGAAACTTGCTAGGACTCGCACGTCAGAAAAATAAATGCATGACTTGCATGAGACTCATGGGCCAAGTCTTGGCTGAGTACTTGGTAAGTCACGACCAAGGTTCATGTAAAAACTGCTGAGTTTTAGACAGAGACTTACAAGTCCCATGCTTAAACTTGCTTGCATGGAAAAAAGACATTTTGGGCTTTAAAATGTGATTTCATTTCATTCTTTTGCCTCATTTAGTCTTCCACTAGTGCAAATTGAGCCTAGAGGAGTGATTGAAAAATAATTCAAGGTTGGAATTGAAGATTGAATTGAGTTTGGAGTGCATTTGACAAAGGGTGCATTTTTTTTCACCTTTTTTTCAAATTTCAAATGTTGAGTGCTGAAAACTTAGCTGTTATGTTACCCAATTTTCTTTGTTTTTCTCATTTGCCAATCATCCCTGCTAGTGCTACATTCTCTTTTATCTTTTAAATGTTTTCTTTCGTCTGTTTTCAAAATTTGACTATCAAGATTCAAAACCATACTAATCTTTTCTTGTTTTCCTATGTACAAAATCAACAATGCCAAGTTCAATGCAAGGCAGCAATAAGAAAGACACATGGAAGCATGGCATGATGGGTGAGACCAAGGGAACGGGACCTATAATATTTTTTAGTTCCTTATGAGGAGGAATCAAAAGGTTAAAATGCCAACTTGCTTGAATTCCTTGACATGATGTGAAGGCATGTCCTTAAGTCGCAGATGAAGTGAGGAGAAAAATCAACGTCCTACTTACCAATTATGTTATGAAGAAAACAGAAAGGAAGAGGACACAAAAAGCAACCATAGCAATGATGAGTTTCAACCCTGATTTATCTACAGATTTTTTATTGGCTCACACATTTAGCATCTGCATTCCTCCATTGATGGCAGTTCTAGCTGTCTTCATTTTTTACCAAATTTATTTATTCCACTCAATGTCTTAGGTGCACAATATTTGCTTGAAGGCACTTCTTGGAATAAAGAGAAACACTAGGATGGTAGTGACAAACTTTTGGCATTACAATAGTATACCCTTTTATGTGGTGAATAACCTTGATTATGAAGTTTTGGTAAATGCTTTAACAATTGCTGGTAGGGGTTTGAGACTCCAATGGCTAAGGATTTTAGTGGCCCATGGCTAGAGGAAGACGTCAAAAATACACGGATTGTAGTTGATAATTAGAGGAAGGAATGTTTTATCTAATGGATGGATAGATGGTAGGAACATGAATTGTTAACTTTTTTGTCGCTTCAAGTGACATATTGGTGTTCTTGAAGTCCATAGATGCCTTACATGAAGTCAATAATGTTGAGACCTTGTGCAATTAGTTGGAGGGGCTGATCCAAGATGTTGGGGTTTAGAATGTTGTCGAAATTGTCATGTACAACTCAACAACATATGTATCTATGGAGAGACTTATTTGATAGAGGCATTCTAGTATTTGTTGGAGTCCTTGTGTTTCACATTGCTTGGATTTGATTTTTGAGGATATTGAAAAGATTGGATGGTTCAAAAGTGTAGTTGAAGATGCTTAACAAATTACCAAATTATCTACAGTCATACTTGGGTCTTTAGTTTGATTAGAGAGAACACAAATGGAAAGGATTTTGTGTGATTGTGGGTGACGTGATTTGCCACCAACTTCCTCACTTTACAAAGTACTATAGCCGCCATTCCTTCTCTCAAGCAAATGTTTGTGACTAATGTTTGGATAAACTCTTAATATTCCAAAAAAATTGAAGGGAAGAAGGCCATAAAACTATTTTTGATGAGGTGTTCATCAAAACTTCAGATAAAATACTCAAGCCAAGTAATAATTACAAACATAAGTTTTAAAGGGAATTATCTATGTTTTATTTTTGTTTTGTTCTCACATAAGTTTTGGTTATTGTTTTTTAATTTTCTAATAATGAAAATTTATTTTTCAGATTTTTAGGTGACAAAGCCATTGAGGAAGGTTTTGTGTTTGGTGGATAGGGATGGCATGCCAATGGGCTACCTCAATGAGGCCATGGATAGTGCCAAAGATGTCATTTTCCACTAGTATGGTGGTAACAAAAAAAATAATATCATTTGGTGCATTATTGATTGTTGATGAACAAATTGATTCCATTGGCCATTACATGCCTTGGCATACTATCTAAACCCCAAAATTTACTTGTTTGACACTTTTTAGGCTAATGAGGAGGTCATGGTAGGATTTACTTCGTGCATAAAGAGGATGGCAATAGACAAAGTCATCAAAGACAATTTTGGATGAGTTGGAGGTCTACAAGAGTGTGGAAGGGAGTCTCTTTTCTTCAGCTCAAGTCATTTGAAGGAAGGAAAATGAATGGGCAGGTTAAAAAAATCCATCCTTCAATTTTTAGCTTAGTACTAGAAAGTTCTTACTTCAAGTTGTGAACTTTTTCTTAGTTCTTAATTTTTTTTGAAATGTTCTATTTGTAGACTTGTGTGAGATTTATGGTGCTTGCACACTAAATCTTCAAAGGCTAGCTATATGTGTTTTGTCCCAGCCTTATAGTGCTTTGGGTTGTGAATGCAATTGGAGTCTATTTGAGAGCATCACACCAAGAAGAGAAACAAGCTGACCCAGGAGTGCCTCAATGGTCTCGTCTTCATCTAATACAACCTTTTCCTTCAATCCAAAAATATGAAGGATCCTTCTCATGATGCCATTGACTTGAAGGACATTGATTCATTTGTTGATTGGACTCTTGAAGAAGCATATATGATATTTACTAATGAAGATCTTGCTGAATTGGAGAGAGATGCAACAAAGGTGGTGGAATTGGGGGAAGATGAAGACATATTTGGGGAATTAGTCACTCCTTATGTTGATACCAATTCACCTTCTAGTTTGAGGCTCAAAAGTACTAGATCTTGGAGGGGGAAAGAAGAGCATCTAGATTGTATTTGGTTGTTTATGACATATGTCCATTGTCAATAATTAAAGAATTATTATAAATAATTTTTTAGTTATTGTTATACAATCATACATTGTGTGTTTGAATTTAAAACTTAAAATTTCAAATTTTGAGTGTTTGAGGGTCATATGGCATATTCAATATTTGGCTTATAACAAATTGATGACCATAATAGTATAACGTGTTCTTTAAATGCATTAATTTCATTTCCATTTTTGTGTGTAACTGTTTGTTTTCTTGCCAAGATTATGTTGAGTTCTAAATCTATGTCAAATTTTTGGCTACTGAGTTTGAATTCTTCAACTATGATGCTAGCGACTTCATCCAATTTGTTACACCACAGTTAGGGCCCATGTAAACATAATGTTAGAGTAATCATGCATTAGCTAATAATTAATTAATCTTTAGTTGATTATTAGTCTAATTTATTCTCATTCACTTAAGCTACGCCTTGAAGATTCTTGAGGTTCATTCTGCAAGTTTTTCTTGTTGATGATATAGCAGATTATTGTTTGCATCTCTTGCGTGGAAGGTATTTTTGTTTGTTTTTTGATCACGTGTCTCGTGTTTACACAATTCTAACACATAAGTGATTTTTTCTATTGTTTCCTTGAGAATAGTCTACACTTCTTGCAATGTCCGTCTCCTCAAAATCTTGTGAAATCCCATAGTGTCAATGAACTTCTAATGGTTCGGATGGGACCTGCAGTTTTTTACAAAAAAATTCTCCTTGTTGAATCATTGGTGGAAAACTCTCAATAAGAAAAAGGTCTCCATTGTTTTTGTTCACTTGTTAAGGATCACAATTTTGAATTTTTTTGCATTTGAGTATTCATCATGAAAATATTCAAGGAGTTCTCATGAATGAATCCTCAAAAGTCAATAATGATTTGTTTACTATGATGCAACACAAACCCAAAATTACATTCTTATAGGAGAGTGAACCATCTCTTCACTCTCACTTGGCTTATAGACTGTTAATGAGATAGAAGATAGCTTAGTAACTAATATAAAACATATTGAAGAATCGGAGAGAAAAAAATTGCTGAAAATTCTGCACTGCATACTATGTCTTTCATTCCTCTTTCTCTAATGTACTATGATTCAACTCTATTTTGAATACTTTTTTTCTTGAAAATACTCTTATTGCCCAACCTTATTTAGACCCTATACTGCTCAGACATACCTAGTTGCATAGTAGGAGGTATTCACATTGAAATGAAATTCCTTGTTTCAATTGCAATATGTAAGGGAGCACCCACCCATCTCAACTTCAGCTCACCAACTTCCTTTTCATTTTGTTGTTCCTCCTTCTATTCAAAGGGGATTCCTTTCTTGATCAGTATATTTGACATATAGGCCTATTTCACAATTCTTTTTGATGAATACCCTAGAATAGAGAACATGGCCCGGGAAAGAACTTACATTGTTAATACATAGGTAATCTCAATTGCCACACCAGAACCCAGATGTTTTTAATCAGTCTTGAATTCCATTGCAGATACAATGTGCCTTAGTAGTTTTGGCAAGGCATCACTGTATAATACTTGGGTAGATGAAACGTGGTTGTCTTGCATGCTATAGAATCATAGATACCAAGATCCATGTGAGCATAATACAATTCTTCCTTGTGATTACTCCACTCTTCCACAACACACCTTTTCAAGATCCTGTCAATTCTCATTTTGTGCAGAAAGCCTTTAAAGAGTCATACAGGAGGTGCATTTTATTTTCAATATTTCTTTTTCTCCATTGCTGTGACTCATTCATGGAAAAATCCGAATTGACATAAGGCTCCTTGTTATCATTCACTTGGTAAGGATCATGATACTAAACAGTTGTGAATCAAAGAATTCATTGTTAACATCATCTAGGAGTTGTCATGAACGAGTAATTGAGCCAATCTACATTGATGTCATCCTTAATACAATAGAATCCCAAAATTGCATTTTATAGGAGAATCTAACATCTCCTCACCCTTCCTTAAATCACAAGTTATTAATGAGTTGTTAAGTGCTTGTGATGAACATAAAAAACAAAGGTTAGTGAACACCGCTGAAGTTTCTGCACAATGTACACCATCTCCCATTCATCCCTCTACTGGGCTGTAATTCATTTTTTCCTTCTAGAGTCTTTTTCTTGTAGCATAGCCTAGTATTGAGACCCTGTAGTGCTAATGCATACCTTATTGAATAGGAGGCATTTACATGAAAATGGAATGCTTTGTTACAATAAGGATACACAAGGGAGAAGTCACCAGTCTCAACTTCATCTACCAAATGCCTTTTTGTTGTTCCTGCTACCATTTGAAGGGCATTCCTTTCCTGGTTAGCTAATGTGAGGTATGTGTCTTTGCAAAATGTTTTTATGAATCCCCATTATAGACAGTATGTCCTTGGAAGCACCTGATATTATTAATGCCACAGGTGATCTCCATGTCTACAACCCTGATTTTTAAAAGTCTTGAATGCCATTGCATATACAATGATCTGGCAGTTTTCTGTATGGCACCATTGCAAAATACAACTAGATTCAATGAAAGTTTGTACATAACTTAAGTTACTTGGTGCAATCCTTACTTTGTTGTGAAAGGTTATGCAGGCCTTATATTGTTAGATTCTGTGGGGATACCATCATCATTTTCCCAGCAATACTAACTAGATGCCTATGAAATTTAAAGTATAGGACCATAGGTAGGCCATATGATATTACCCTGACAAAAAGCATTGTTATCCTCTATTCAATTCAAAGCATAGATCATTTGATATTTCTCCACCTGATAGTTCATTTCAACATTGGAATGTAAACAGTAATTTAAACTACTCTACATGCTGAACATTTAGAAAAGCATATCCTTTTCAGCATCACTTAAAGTTATTGATATTACATCCTGTTTGTAGAATTACTCTTTGCAGTTCTGTGCATTCATTTTTTTGCATTGTGAATATAATTCATTTAGATTTTTTGTTGAGTCTGTGGCAGGTTATGCAGTCAATTGGCTTTCTTGGTCCAGCTTTTTTCTTGACACTGTTGAGCCATGTCAAGTCACCAGCAATGGCAATTTTGTGTATGACATGCAGTCAAGTATGTACTGACCATAGAGCAACATCACAGTTGTGCAGCTGCAAAATATTTATTTTTCTTCACATAGTTTAATTTAAGTGAAGTCATCTGAAAAGCAACCATTTTTTTTCTGAATGCTTGAAATTGTATTTCTAAAAATTTCCTCTTATTGTTTGTGTAGGGATGTGATGCTTTTTCTCAGTCCGGCCTCTACTCTAATCATCAGGACATTGGGCCACGCTATGCAGTGAGTATCTGTAACTTATTTAGAAACTATGCAAACATATGTGCTGGTTTTTTGTTTGAGATGCAAAAGTTTAACTCCAAAGACATAAGTTTGGACAAAATAAAGAATGCTTTTCTGGCCTTGATCTACGATAAGGTCAAATGATGTATTTCTAAATAGTGAGATGCCATAAAGATGCTACTAAATTTATTTCATATTTGATTTCTTCTGTTCGATGAATTTACATGCAACAGATCTGCCACGTCTTGCAGAGTAGTAAGGAATCACTTTCTTGCACACTCAAGAAACTGGGAAGATTTAAAACCAGCTTTAACTGTTTTAGAAATAGAGAAGTATTGTCTATGAAATCTTGAAAGCAAAATTCAGGAATCCCCTATCTGGTCTACAAGGCAGCTAATGTAGAAAATACCAGCAAGGGAGTCCTTTGTGCATAAGATGTCGAGCACTAGGTTAGGCTATGTAATTATGGCCTAACTTTATTAATCAGCATCACTTTAAGGTGACTTGCCTTTGTTTGGAGAGCTATCTTAGGATTTTCCAAGGAGGCATCATGCTGCTTGTGCTAGTTCTCAAAGGGTTCCTGTAGTTGAGAGGGAAGTTCGCAAAACTGATATTGGTAAGCATACGACTAAGACAGCCTTAATTATTAAGGTGAAGTTCTCGAAGCTTTATTAACAGACTTCATGTGATACAGAAAGTATGTGCACTTGGCACTTGATAGTGTGGATAAGAGTTTGGATGAAATCTTTGACTTCAAATAAGGACTAAAGAAGTTACTTACTCTAATTGTGATGAGATAAATTTTAAAGATCATATTAAAAGGGAAGACAGCCCTTCATATACACATTGACACGAAAGGCAAGGTAGCATCTGCAGCTGATCTACCAGCATGCAGTCCTACCGACTGAGGGGAATGCAATGGCCAACGTTTTGGATTAGTTTCTGAATCACCATCACTGGGCTTGAAAAGTGGGGTAATATAGAGAGAAAGTGGAGATGGACATCGCAAAACTTCTCATTTTAAGACTTCTAGGAGGGAAATACTGACTAATCTTTAGATTCCCCAATAGTCTATTACAAATGATTGTTGGCCCTTTGAAGGAGTGGCACACTTTATGACTCCACGACCTTTCTCATCAGGGTGCATGAATTTATGCATTAGGGAATCCCAAATAAGGGTTGAGATAAAATAGTCAATGTCTAATGGCTCTGACTTGCAAGTTACATCTCTTGTTGCCAAAGTACCTTATGACTCTCTGGCATAAACTGCCATACGTGCAAATAAATCCTGGATATCCTTTTAGGGAAATGAACATATGGAGGGCTCATTGTCAATTTTCAGAATGACCAAGTTCATGGTGAAGTCTCTAGAAACTCATAAACAGGCTGTTTATAGGGCTCGCAGTTTCAGCAAACAAAAATAAAAAGAAATAAAATCCTAATTAAAATCCCTTCTGCCCCCTTAATCCACACTCAAACTTACTCACCAAATCCATAAAAGGTGAAAAAGAAGTACAACCTAAATTCTAGAACGTTTTGATCCAAACACAAACAGTGAAAGGGAAAAGTAAAAGGCAAAGAGAACTTCTGCTCCAATGGAAATCCATTTGATGTTCCAATCCTTCAAAGGAATATTTATTTTTTGTTTATTTTTATTCTTCTTTTTTGTCTTTTGATGGACAATTCCAAACCTTTCAGATCCAAGATTTTCTAGATAATTGGTGGATTCTTAAATTATATTTCTTCAATAAATCTCGATAGAAATCCATTACCCTGCTTTTGGATACCCTGATGAAGAGGTAATATATTTATAACATTTTAGGTCAAATTTCTGTAGAAGAGAAAATGGAAGTTTTCAGCCATAGCCCTTTGTCTTCCACAAAAAAGATAATAATTGTTGGTTTTTCAAACTGGAAAATTTGATTCATGAATTACAAGTGTTCTTTCAAATTCCATGTCATCCAGACAAATTGGAAGAAAAAGTGGCAGCAATACTAGACACGTGATCAAAATAAGCAAATTAAGGATGAGCTTGGAACATCCTCCTCGATCCACATTCATTTTACACAAAGTTCACAGAACTAGATAACATTGTGAGTGTCCAAAATAGTATATCCATGCTTTACGCAATATATTTCTCACTTCACAGCCATTCTTAAAGCTTTTCTAGTTTGTGAATTCATCCAAGTTTCCTTAGAATTTTTCTTCCAATTAGTCAAGTAGAGAAACATTTTCTTAGCATCACCGTTAGTTTTAGATCAGAAATGTAAACAATAAATAATGCAACACATAAGACAAATGAACACAGCAGATACCCTGGGAAAACCCTCCTTCTCGAGGGAGGAAAACCCAGCAAATATATCTCTTATATATTGAAGAAACAAGAGCAGAAAAATACTTACAATAATCAGGCCTTATGCAGGGCCGAATCACATACAAATATATATATAGTTCTCCTTCTTGAATGAATGATGAAACTACTTCAAGGAACTGATCTGCTGCTCTAAGAATGCAAACTTATACTCTGCTTGAGAGATGTGAACTTAAGAGCGAAGACTTGATTGTAATGTGTCAAATGGGAGAACTCTATCCTCCTTATATATCAAGCCAAGTGACCTTTCACTTAGGTCGGCTACTTGAAGGAATAAATATTATTTAAAATATCATTTAAGACATGAAGGCCGACTTGCCTTGTACAGGAAAATAGCTCCTGTAGCTATAAAACATTAACAATCCCTCTTAGCTAGGGAGGTATTTTCCAAATATCCTTGTCATGGAGTCTCTCAACATGACACCCACAATGGCTACACCCATTTGTAGAAAGTAGTTCATCATGGAGTCTCTCAACGTGATGTCGTCATGGAGTCTCTCAACATGACATCTCATCTCAGTCTCAGAGATGAACAAGGGCTCGCACCTCATATTTCTCCATTGTAGAGAAATATACACTAAAAGGGCTTTCACCTCATATTTCTCTGTCTTAGAGAAATATACACTACGAGCGCTTTCACCTCATACTTCTCCGTCTCAGAGAAATAAACACTACAAGGACTTTCACCTCATATTTCTCCGTCTTAGAGAAATATACACTACAAGGGCTTTCACCTCAGATTTCTCCGTCTTAGAAAAATATACACAAGGGCTTTCACCTCATATCTCTCCGTCTCAAAGAAATATACACTATCACAAGTCTTCATGATGTTGTGACTCCCTGTGAAGCTCTAGGTACTTGCATCAACCTCCTGACCTCCTCGTCCAAGGTTGCCTTTGTTGGTTTGTCAGACTCCCTCTGAATGTTATTTCCTCCTCTTTGAAGAAACTGATCACAATGACAATCTGTATAGGTTCTTCCTCTTTGAGAGATGTCTCCAATGAAGTTATGTGCCACCAACTCAGTCCCATGGCTGCAAGCTATGTCTCCATTCTTTAGCCTGCGTGACTTCCTCACAGGATGCAGTAGGCTCTTCCTCCCTTGAATGCAATCTCTCATCATCCTTATGCTTCACAGTCCGTCTTGAAAGCATTTTAGAGAGTTTAATAATAGTTCATAGAACTAAACTATCCCGAAGAGAAATACCAATGCTAGAAGCATACATGATTCACTATTCCAATGTTATTGCATGAATTAATGACTACATAAAAAATTCATGAACATTGTTACAAGGTAAGAAATAGGGGAGAGGGGCCCATAGTGGAGCACCCTAACTTCGCGTTTCTCAAAATCCTACGTGGAAATTTCAAATCACTCCCAATTTTGTACAACAGTTTATTTGGCAACTCATGTGCTTCTATATTTCATTTTAGTGCCACATCATCAAATATGATGCCACATCAGTATGCTTTTTGTTGAGGTATCCAAAAAGGCCCAAAAAAAAAGTGAGACTGATAGTGGTGCACTAAGTCATGTTTTATTGGTGCGCTGATGTGGCATCACATGATTTGTCACTTTGCATACTTTATGGACAAAAAGTGTTTTGCAATTGGATATTAAAGTGCTCCACAATGGGACCCACTGAGAACTACTTCTATCCCCACTATTGGACCCTGCTCCATTATGGGCCCCTCTCCCCTACTTATGTCTTTATTGTCTAATCTTCCTCACAATCCACCAATTGTTCTTTCCTGATGTTTACACTTAAAGATTCAGATCTGTTGCAATGGAATGATTCAAAACTGTTTGCAACTTCAGAAAAAACATCTTCATGCAGCAGATACGTGGACACAAGACCTCCAGATACGCCCAAAATAGGAACAACTCAAATGAAGGCATAAAACATACCAAAATACAAGTAGAAAGCAGCGACTGAACTCCAGGGACTCACGCCAAGCAGTGGAAACTCAAATCGACCCTCACAGGTGTCCCATTCAGTTCCCACAAATCCATCGACTTGTCTTTATCGATCCAAATCTTCCCACAAATTCCAACACAACAACAATTGGCTTAAAATACACACAACGAACCCAGATTGCCGCAAATTTTCTTGAGAAGAGTGATACAGTTTTGCGAAATTCAGAGCATTTTTCTATAATGCCACCAAAAACTTAAAAAATCTTCAATCCTACGCACAACAGCTCAAAACTTCAGCCTCAGAAGCTCTTAACTCAAAAGACTTCCAAACTAACCACAAGACGAACGAAGCTTCCAAATCTACAGACCACTGTGAACAAATATGCCCCGCCATTACCAACGAATTTGAAGCAGATTTTTGTATCTGCGAATATCTCTTTTGGCCATTCCCATGATTTCTTTCAGATCTTTTCTTTTCTACCCTTAGGCTGTGTTGTACCCAAACCAAATTTTTTGCTTCATCAAGGCATTTTGCATTAAAAAGTCTAAACCTTGTTAAAATGTTGTAAAACACAGTTTTGGGCAATATCAAGCATGGAGTTTTTGTCAATAGTTTGTCAGTCAAAGTCAGTTATATTGAACAAAACCTGAAGCAGAGACTCAGAATGGAGCGTTTCACGATGGAGGAACATCTCACCACGGCGTTTCACATTGCAAATGGTCATTTCAATGATCAGAACAGAGTTTTTAATGGTCAAATTATGAAGATTTTTCAGAAGAAAAGTCAGAAAGTGCAAGTATAGCCCAGGGGCGCCCAACTTGTTGAAGGTTAAGATCTGGTTTAAAATGTTCAAGCATCCAGTCAATCTCTTCAGAATTAGTCTGGCTATCCGTCGAGCTATCCAACAAAGCTTTCCGAGACCTACAGCTCCGACAAATAGCAACAGAAGTTGAAATTCCTAAATTGTTAGATGTGAGAAATTTGTCTTTTTCAGGCAAAAGCGCGCCTCTAGCCTGAGGGCGCCCATCTTAAGGAGGGGGTAAAACTTGGCATTTTCAAAGATGGATACAGTCAATCTGTTCTCGACTAGTCTGCTCATTTGACGGGATATCAAACGTAGTCATCCGAGTTTCAGAACTCCGGTGGCAGTCATCCAAAGATTAGCTTAAAATGGAGTTTTCACGTTTCTAAGCTTCTCCGTTTGTTCCCAGTGCAAGTACAGGCCAGGGGTGCTGGTTTAAAAGACCCTTCAGATGGTGAAATTTGCAGACAGAGTCTTCCTAACATCAATAATACTCTAGCCTAGCTCCGCAATGCACCATTCTGCTTGTCGATCCGACGTTCCAGGTGGTCGTGGCAGAGATTCTACCTAGCACGTAATTTCACGGGCGAAACAACAAATGATTTTCAGTGTATTTCTACAGTCCAGAGGCATCTAGCCTTTAGGCCTGTTAGATGAGCCCGTTCGCGTTCGAAGTCTTCACGACTATTGAGCGTAATCATTTTATCTATTCAATGAGCCTAGCCGTCAGCCTTCGGGATTTGGCAGTCGTTCGTACGTGCGAGGTCTCTAGTGTAATACTGCAAAGTGAGGATATCCGGAAAAGGGCCAAGTCTGGAGCGGTAATTTTAAATAAAATACGCACTGGAGTTTTTGAGGTCTTAGAAGCAGTTTTCTTGCTTCGTCACTTCCAGAGACTTCTCTTGTGGGCCCTTCTGGCTGTCCGTTAAAACAGATTGTGCCTGAATCGGGTCATCCCAGCTCCAGATATCAGAGGTCAAAGTAGGGTATTTTGGTGAAAGTTCGACTTTCGTCAAAACGACACCAGTGCAACCAAGAGCCAGGGGCGCTTTTACTTTTGAGGCCCTTAACACAACTTTCAGGTGTCGTACATACAGTCGTTGGATGCAGAATGTCTCTAGGCATGCAGTGAGCTTCGTTTCCTGATAGCAGGGTTCACTGTTCACCGTCAACAGCCATTTGAAGTGTCAGATGGCAGTTCGGAAAATGGCCAAGTCTGGAACCCGTAAAGCAATTTAATCAGAGGCGCCTAATTTTTCAAGGGGTTAAACGATGGATTTTGTAGTAGTGTCTCCCAGCAGACATTCCTTCCTTGTTCAGTAGGCTTTCCGATGAATATTTCAGATCAGTCTTAGCATCACTCGGTCATCCGGAAATCAATGTCGAAGTTGGCTAGTCGTGACAGTGCTGTTAGCTATAAAATAGGGAGTTAATAAAAAGTGAAGTATCTTGAGCAAATAGACGCCTATATGCTCAAAAGATGACTTTTTGGAATCGTTGAAGTCTCACAATGAATCTCAGAGCTTCACTCGGGTTGTCAACTGAAGTTCCAAATATGCTTATTTATAAATAGCAATTTTCTATTTTCGGCGCCCTTGCATGATAATAAATATTTTATTTCAAATTTGAACTTCTAGTCAGTGGCAGTCGAATTGAAAGGCAGCCAATCAGAGGACTTCTATTCTTGTTAGGGTTTTGAGTTCTTGCAGTTATCAAACTGGTGCAAATTTCTTCTTATTTAACATGGCGCAATCTTCATTGTTATTCACAAGCTTTCAAAGGAAATTCGAATTTCATTAAGAGCAAATCCAATCTTGAGTGGAATTCGTATTTTTCAAAAGCAAAGTTTATATTTTTCAAAGGGAAATCGAAGTTTATTAATTTCAAAGCAAACTTCAAAGATAAATTCGTATTTCTTCAGAAGAGAAGGCGCATATCTTCAAAGCAAATTCATCTAAAACAATTCGCAAATTCCTCAAAGGCGTTTTCCTTAAATCAATAAAATTCGCAAGCTCTCCAGAAATTCAAAGGCGGGTTTCATTTTCTAAGGCGAATCCTCAAATTCATTATAAATTCGTATTTTCTTCAAAGAGAATTCGAATTTCTTCAAAGGCGCAAATTTCAAAAGATAAATTCGTGGTTTTCAAGAACAAGGCGAATTCTTCCAGTTCAAAGGAAAAATCTTCATCAATTTCCAGGGGCGATTTTGTTTAACATATCTTTTTGCAGATTCAAGTTCATAATTGTCAGCAATTTGAAGAAATCTTGGGCGATTTTCACAGAAGAAGCATAATAAAAACGTCTTTTTCATCCTTTGATCTTAGATTTCTCACAAAATACAAATTGCATGTTCCTGAAATTGGCGAATTCTACAAGTCTCAGTATCTGGATCATTCTCATATAATTTCCTCGAGTTGAAATTGTGCGTTTGATTTTTCACGAATTTTTAGCTTCAGAACATTCGTTCTTGAGTTACTAATTTTCTCAAGTGAAAAATCTCTGTACGATCTAGTAGAAGTTGAATTTTCGCAAATCTAACGTTCTGGGTTGTCTTATAATCCTTTTCTGGACAAAACCCATATCTCTGATTTTTCGTTGAAAATAATTCTTCGAAAGGCTATTTTTAACTCTCGTAGGCTATTTTTAGCTTTCCAGAAATCTTGTCAGAATATAGTCAAGTTCACAGTCAACAGGCGAATTTTTCAGAATGCAGTTCACTCAGCTCGAATACAGGACCAAAACCGTCCTTACTCATGATTTCCGCAAGTTGGTTGAGACAGACCTTCACAAAGTATTACCCGAAGCGGTGCGGAGCCAGTTAAAATCAGAAGTTCAATCATTCAGAATATTGAGCAGTCTGGTTTACTAGAGGCAGCTTCCATACCTATCTCCGTTCACTGTGTTGAGTTTGTGATGGCTTGCATTAAGCATTACAATCCTACTACTCGTGAGATAGCGTCAGTTGACGGACGGGTCATTTGCAGTCTCAAACCTTTGGACATCGAAAGGAGTTTTGGCATTCCTCAGCACCAGAACAGTTTGGTTATTTCTATGGAGCAGTGTGAGCAGGCATTTGATGCTGATATGGACAAATGTCAGAAGAAGATGGCAGAAAGATGGTTAAAACAAGCAAAGAACAGATTGCCAAACAATGTGGGTCGTGGTGAGTACAAAGATGAGTACGCGATTCTAATCACACTCCTGAATCGTGTCTCAGGTCAAGCACATGCAAATGTTTTCCGGCCTTGGATGTATTA